>PNEQ01125474.1:0-14744 GCA_003012365.1 Medauroidea extradentata | reverse complement strand
GGACTCAGAGCTGGCGCGCGGACACACGCCAGGGACTCAGAGCTGGCGCGCGGACACACGCCAGGGACTCAGAGCTGGCGCGCGGACACACGCCAGGGACTCAGAGCTGGCGCGCGGACACACATATTTATCAGTTGCATGCGTCTCTCGTTTTTCTATTTATTTTCATATAGGAGAAATTTCGTTACACATTTAGTTTGATTTTAAATATGTGGCATATTAAAATTTTTATATATACATATATATAACGTACTCAAATTTGTCATATGCTGTTCGCGTTTTATCTGATATGTTATGAATAAAACGAAAGGCATAAGCTGATGTAGTTTAAGCAATTTATGCGGACATATTTTAAGCTGTCAAATAAAAACACGAAGCTAAAAGAACGCGCCGCATCCAAACTGGATTAACAAGCCGATGGGATATTCATTGCTACGTCGTAATTCAGACCGGCCCTTCTGTACGAGAGCGTAACTAACTTCTGCCGTCACACCTCCGTTAATACTGCCATTTTTCCTACCGCGAAAAAAAAAATTTATCGTCTCTCGTAGTCTACGGTACCGCTCTTCTCGACCGGGAATAAATTGTTTCCGAGTAATTTTCCGGCGTGTTGTGAAAATGACACTGTCGCATTAACATTTTAATGAAGAGAGACGTTCAAAGTTAATCCCAGCCTCTTTCTTCTTTTTTGAAACACAACCTCTCCCCTCCCCCTTTCCCAAAGCAGGCCTCGTCAAAGCATAAACCGGCAGTGTTAAGTCGGCAACCACAAAAAGCTTCTGCTGTTTTACGTTTAAGCCATTAAAACTTTTCGGCTACGCGGAGGGCGAAGTTTTTGAAGAGAGGACGGAGGTGGTTGGGGTAAGGAAGGGGGGGAGGAGGAGGGGGGGAGGTTTAAGAGAGATTGCAGACGAGACGTAACTGTGGACAAGGCAAATCTTCCAGCACAACAGATGAGGGAGCCTGTTCGAAGGCTTCATTTCGTTGGCCGCAGTAGCAAGAAGCTTGCAGCTGCTCTGGAGTATTTCGTGTTCCTTCAGCCGCTTCCAGAACGTGGTTTACTCGAGAATTCGTACTGCGCCTTGTACGCAAGAACTTGTTCTGTGCGGTGTGTGGCCTGCCTCTCATTACACAGAACCATTGTAATTACTGAACATATAAAGTAGCCACACAAAATAATCTCGATACAGTAAAAACAGTTTTTTTTTTAAATTAAATCTTCGGAATATATTTTTGTATGTTTACAAAAGTATAGCATCTACATCTACATCTAAAATCATTTTTGTATGTACAATTACAACTACATTCTTGTAAATTTCACAACAATTGTTTGTAGCGTCACAAAAATGTTTTAGTAACCTGTTTCGAAGAAAATTTACTGCATAAGTACAAAATATTATTTTTTTATTTGACAGTCCGTCGAACGATATTTTGTTTCTCATCGAACGCACTGCTTATTAATATGTATCTGTTTAGTGCCCTCAGGTGTTAGGAATATTTAGACTTGCTGTAGTGCCTAGACTGATACATGTTTTGAAATTAGTTTAAAAATTTTTTTCTGTGAAAAAATTCGAATTATTTTAACTGCACAGGTCAAAATCCCTGGAAAACGTTCTTGTTGAAGAAATTTTATTCAACCCCCTATTGAGGGACTTTCCTGCAAGAAAGTTGAACTGCGGAGCAGAGAGTTGTAAACCCACGTTTAGGAAATATTCAACGTCTTCACAATTAAAGTAATTATTACTTTAGGTACCCTCCTGTTAAAAAAGGGACAGCAGTTCAGTTTGATTTTCGGTACTACCTGCGTTGTTAACAATCTCTTCTGTATAAGAAACTATATTTCCTCACAAGAAAACCACTTTCGTTGCTCCGACAAAATGTTTGTTTAAAAATTACACACTTCAAAGTTTCCTTGATGCAAAGAAAATGTATTATTAAAAGTAACAGTTATGGCAACAAAAATGTTGTAGTAATTAAAATAATTTAATTTAAATGTTTTTGTTAATACATCTGTGGTATTTGTAACACAAGATTAATGTTGAAACAATTATTATATTTGCTACAAATAAACGTATGTTATTAAAAAAACTTTTTTAAGGCAAAATGTGCCCAAAAAAAACATTTCCTCATTTGTTTTGCTGACAGGCAAGATTTCTTTACCGCAAGCTAAGTTTCCTTTGCGGCAAACATACTTTGCGATGCTACTATGCGTGTCTTATGAGTGGAAACATCTATTTGGCAATTAAGGGCATTAGTTTAGAAACTTGGTAAAAATTTCCCATTTTCCTTTTTCTTCTTCTTCTTCTTCTTTTCGTATGACGTGCGATGCCACGTTTTATTTTGTGCTGTACTCCAGGAAGATTCATTGTTTGCTTTCCTAACTCTTTGGAAAAGTAGTTTAAATTTTTTAAAAAATACCAGCAGATAAGCGTAGTATATAACATTTATTAATTTTTCCCATTGTGTAGTTCACACAATGATTTGATAACATATATGTATGTATGGTGTGAAAGTATTCAATTGATTTTAATATAGACATACATTTTACGTTATGCATTATTGACCAAATTCTTGTATTATCATTTATCATCGCTTTACGTGATTAAGTTATGTTTTATACGGTAATCACGTTTTTATACTTTAATTCATTTTAAAAAATTCCTTTTTTTTTTTTTTTTTTTTTTTTTTTTTTTTTTTTTTTTTTTTTTTTTTTTTTTTTTGTGGAATTTTAGCAATGTAAGGTTGACAATGTGGTTGTGTGAGTTTTCTCGAGGCACTGTTATTTCCTACTCTGTTTTCATTTTGCGAATTTTACACTCTTAGTAGCATTCCTCCTCTTCCATTCTTCCGATTATCTGCACTGTCAGGTTATAAGGCAGCAGGCTACAGTTAATGCTAGCTTCCCATTGTCTATTTCGACCCTTCCTGCAGTCAGAACCAGCGTTTGGCTTACTTTTAAATTCTTTGCTTTTTGATGGAAAAATAATTTCTCTATAGGTATACATTATCGTTTTCATGACAGTTATATCTGCATTATCTTTATCAGGCATTATACTTTTTACAATATTTTAAATCAGTCATTCCATTTACTGGTAGGGCCTATGCATATTTACTGCCTCGCATATTTCATTTTATTTCAAGTTACATAACTATTGCGAAATGATCTTGCACCAGGAGGTGGTGATGGGATTAAATTTTATTTTATACTTTCTAAATTTTATTTCCCTATTTGTTTGCAAGTAATGTGTCATAATTTCTTGTAGGATTTATTTGTGCGTTTAAATAACATTCTACTTAATAACTGATTTTTGACGATCAGTAAGAATGAATATTTCTACCTACTAAGGTAAAAACCAGAGCAACCTCATCACGTATAAAAATTTAAAAAAAAATTGGTCGATAGTACACTCTGAAACTATTTCAAGTCGGCTTAACGTAAACGCTGGGAATTAACGTCAGCTTCATTGTCACAATTACCGAGCGACAGTAAAACCCTCTTCTAGTCCCGGCCGGTCGGGACGAAAAAAAAAACCCCCGCCGGCCAACAGAACTGGATGTTCGCGCAGGATAATAGGACAGCCGAACCATTGCCCGCCCCGCAGTACACCCTTCTTCCTTTCCGTACCCCGCGCCAGTCTAGCGAAGCAGAGGAGGTATAAAATAGCGCAGAAATAAAAAAAAAACACTACAAGGGGGAGAAAAAAATAGGAGATGAAAATGTTAACATGCGCCAAGTTGCACGCCTGCTTTCAAACACAATTACCTCGCTGACAAATTGGGAGATGGCGCGCTGCCTCTGTCATCCTTCCAACCCTCTGAAACACTCGCAGGCCCAACGGCTCCACTACGGTCGTATGCAAGCTTGTACGTGACTGGCCCGGAGGGGCGTTGGAATACTGTTTTAATGGATTTCCCCGGAGTTTTCCTTGCTAGCATGTCCCTCACCTCCCACCCCTTCTCACTAACCACCATGCAACGTCCCCGCAGCATCCCCCGAGGGACCGAAGCTCTCCGCAATGACACGCAGCCAGGCGGGCGAGAGACTCCCGCGCTGAAGAGGCACAGGCGTCGCTTACCAAATTGCTGAATACTTAGTCCGGCAAGCCTCGCGACAAGAACAGGGGGAAAGAGTTTAATCTGTTGTCTCTGGCTTGACGGCTCGCATCAGCAACTAAACCTCTGACTACAGCAACCAGATCTCTACCCCCTCCATTCATCTTCCCCCGTCGACCAATCCAAGGACGGCGAGCCATTACTCAGTAAAAGACGCGTAAGGACGCGTGACGTCGTTAAGGGAAGTTACGCAAATACGGTCCGACATTTCATCCGCTAGTCCTTCCTCTTAATTTGTCCTTCCCCCACCCCCACCTCCTGCGGCGTTTCCCCTCCTACCGTCTATTTCATTCTGCGCCCCGATTTGAATTCGTAATTCCAATACAGATATCCTCACCCCCTCTCCTCTATGGTACCCCCTCCCCTTCACCCTGACTACTCTCAAACTGAAGTGCACACTTCCCCTCTCCCCCACCCCTTCAACAGAAACTAGGAGACTTTCATTAAGTACGCTGTCCCGCTCTGCAGGCACAGAACTAATTGAATTGGAGGTCTCGAATTCGTATTTCTACCCTTCCGGCTGGCCTTCTCCCCTCCCCCGCCCGCCCACTTTCCAACCCCCTTCACCCCTACTTTCCACACAGGCTCTGAACAAAACTTGTTCATTTTTACCCCCTCCCTTTTCCCGTTTCCTTTTTAACCCCGTCCCGGAATAACAGTGCCGTCGTTCGAGACTCCCCGGCGGGAATGAATGGAAATTTCTGTTGGTTTCGCCCTCGTTATTCTCTTTCCACGAGGTCGGGGGGAGGGGGGAGGAGTTGGAAAAGTTCCATGTTTCGTCACCGAGGCCCGGCCCATCCCGAGTTCAAATTTGAAGTTCTTACAGCAGCGACTCTGTTCTGGCGCCTGATGAAATAAACGACGCGCCGTTGAGCGCGTAATTGACCGGCTAGGAACGTAAAACTGGCGAACTCCGTGGCTAGACTCCTTGTGTCCCTTTTTTTATTTCTGTCCGAATAATACCTGCGGTCGTTGGAGCCGTTTGGAAGTCCCTACTTCGAAACCAGGGTGAGTCATAACTGCGTAGACAGTTTCCTATGTTTCTTAAGTATGTTTAGGACCGGGGCGGATCTAGGGGAGGGGGCAGACTGCCGCGGGCGCCGGGTTAGAAATGGCGGTGTTAGTACCGAAAATATTTACTTGGAAATTAAATGTAAATGAGTGTAAAAAATATACAATGTCTACCAATATTTAGACTATTCCTAGTTTTGTATTTTTGTTTTTTATTAACATTGTACACAATATAATGTTGTAAATGAAGTATTTAGAATTAGAATATCACTTAAAACACTGCTAATGGAAGCTAGTAAACAGGCCCACAGGTTTTATGTATTTTCGCTAAAATGTTATAATGTTATTTGCGCGAGCGCAAAACAACGTATGCATAGAGACACTGGAAAATCGCGAAAATGTTTAAAACAGTCTCCAATAAACTGTATTACATTAACCGTGACACGTGTGAACAGTTTTGGGACAAATCACACACGCTGTGTGTCCAAGCTGTGTAGTTCTAACTGGGCCTGTTGTAAAGAGGAAAAATGCTACAAATAAACAATAGCCAATGTTGATACGTAACATCCAGTGTTATATAGGCCTACATCACGTTGGAGCCTAGCAAATAGTCAACTATCCCTGCGATTTTCCAGTGTCTCTACGTATGCAAGATGCGTTTATTACTGTAGGGTTGATTAGACTGATGGAAAAAGTTCTGGGAGAGGAGGTGGGAGAAATCTTGCCGAGGCGATGGAAAGCCTAGATCCGTTCCTGGTTTAAGATAGGTTTCTTTGTAATTTCCCGTCATAAAATAGACTGCATCAACCTCTATACAGCTAACATAATTATTTACAAAGATGTGACTAACATGAAACTGTGTAAAGCGACACGCAACTAACTGAACATACGTATAGTGGTTTTTAGCCACAGGGTTCATTAAGTGTACATTTTTAGGATATGTGAATAAAATATTCAGAGAAAGAAGAAAATAATCGCTGCTTTTAAACTGCTTTTAAAAACCGTCGAGTAAAGCTTAATGCAAGCACAGCCAAAATTATTTTTCTTTAGGAAACTGACTTATATTCTTATACCAGTAATTGAAAAACTAAAATATGTAGTTTAGGATTTGAAATTTTCCGCGAGCAAATTTAAATGATTTTGTACAAAAAAACTCCTTAACTTATTTTTTTGTACGACGAAATTATTGTCTGTAGAAATAGGTCCCATTCGAAACTAAAATTACGCTTCTTAGATTACCATAAAGTGCATATAATCTCATAGGGATGCTAAAATATATTTGAGAGTATGAAGGGGTACAAGAGGTCGTGGATCTAGACCTTGTTCGTGGTTGTAGGAAGGGGGGGAGGAGAGTAAATGTAGAGAAGAGGGAAGTCACTATAATAAATAAATATTATCAAATAAGGTCTTATCGACGAAAACAGTTTTGCAGTAACATACATTGTTTATGGTACCCAGTGGCGGCTCGAGGGTTGTTGACAGGTACAGTAGGGCACAAGTTGCCGATAATTGTACACTCTTGTGAACGCGCCGCCGTATGCCAATGACCATGATGTATGTACTGACTACTTATTGAGTTGTAACAAGTCAGTAATAAGCGGCACCTACATACCAGCGTGTCAGTGGCTGTAGCGTCAACTAGCGCACAACTATGTACAGTTCTATGCAACTTGTGCCCTACCTGGCAACAACCCTAGAGCCGCCACTGATTGTATTCCAACCCTTAAAATTTGGGTGGGAAGTTTTCAACGTACCTTCATTCCTTCCCTCCCCCGGGGTTCTTGCACCCTTGGTTGCGGAGTTTGAATTATTTAAATAAATCTTTATAATACTGCAAACAATTCAAACGCTACAGTTATAACATAACAAAAATCACCATGTGAAACTTGAAAATACATAGATGTGGATATGTAATCATCGTGGCAGATTAAAAACCGGGCCTCGTATATAATTATCACCATGGCTTTGGTTCGAGTTATGCACGCTTCGAATGTGAAGTACAAGGGTTCCAACCACCGATCATGCCCGTTTTTCCGTTACGATAAAGAGCTTAACTGTTCATACAACCAAACTTATCTTTAACTGTGCCAGCAAAAATAAATATATATTACCGTCACTAGACAAATATCTGATTCCGCATGCACGTACACAACATTTCGATATGCCTGCAGTTATCCTTGCAAATTTCTTAGTGCACCAGCCTAATATTTTGTTTTCAGGCACAAGTATTTCTTAACTATAACTACATATTTTATTGACTGCACAAAATTTATTTTGTTGCGTATCGTAATTTCCTCAGGAAAAAAATATATTTAGTCATATTTAAAGCGCACTCAAACAAATATTTGACAATAATTTTTCAGAGTGATTTGTCCAACCACACGATGTTTTGACCACTCTTTTCATAGGCGTATACAATTTTTACTTTTTTTTTTCATATATTTTGCAACACACATTCACCGCCAAGTTTTATTTTCGTAGTGCAGCGTGATGTCAACTTACTCTCCCTCCAGACCGCCATATATACATCACGTTGCAAATCGGATTCGATTCCTTTCTAGGCTACGAGCCTGGAATTTCGTATGCATGGAACATGATGGTATAGTATCCTATGGCTGCGAGTATTCTCGAGTTGTTCCATTCTCCTTCGCTTCCCCATCCTCGGGTCTTGCCTCGGAGACGACCATTACATCAGGGTTCCTTCTGCGTAGAAAGATGTATCCGACAACACACAGCAAGGGTTCGAGGTGATGCTGTGGTCAGACCGTTCGCCTCCGAGCACGGAGACCGAGGTTCGAATCACAGTTGAGGAAAAGTAAGAGGGCTTTACTTCTCGTCAGTGATGTCATTAGAGACGGTGAAAAACAAATTTAAACACTTACGGGAATTGTGAGAGAAATTGGTATGGCATTTCTGAGGAATCATTCCAGTGCTCTCCTGGCGTAATTTCGGGAAAAGAACCGAAATCAGGATGGCTGCAACTGGGTAGTCAAACCCAAGTTATCCCGTTCCTGGTCGAGTTCCCCTCAACAATTTTCGCCTGTCGTACATCGTGTTTTGTCGGTGGATTTTCTCGTTTTATGGTACATTCTCGTTTCTCCAACCTTTGTGTTCTTTCGCCCCCATCACAGCACCATCACCAGTGCCCAAGACGAGACTTTCTCAATATACTCTACAAGGTAAGGTAATTGGACTTTACGTCTCGTCGACAGCGAGGTCATTACAGACTGTGACCCACAACTTGGGACCCACAACTTGGGACCCACAACTTGGTACAATGACAGCAGCTGGGAGAGGAGTCAGCCATGGTCTTTGTTAAGGAACTATACTAGGAATCGCCTAGAGCGATTTCGGGAAACCATTATACTTTCCACACAACATAAATAGGAGCTGGAAAGTGTAGATGAAGATTCTCACTGAGTGTCCCTCTCCAAGCAGGATCGTCGCATGAGTCACTGTTTTTGGCGAAAACAGTTTTTACCGACTTGTTTCATAGACTTATGTGCACATCTGCAGCTCTGCTTCATAGCCAGTTATTGACTGTCACCGTCTCGGGGTTCTACCAGCAAATCACAGATGCCTGGTGTTGCAGTAACCTTAAGGATGGTAAACACCATCCTTAATTCTCTACTCTATCCCTTACTTAATGGACGACTTGAGGCACACACCCTCTGACGTCACACTGCAGGGGCACAGTACTGTGGGAAACAAAGCTTGTTTACAAACATGCTGGTTTGTTAGTTAGTGATGGCAGAAACCAAAAATTTTGTGCATTCGTAGACTTGCACGCATGTGCAAAAAAATATTAGTTTCAATTTCATGGTTAAGATACGCAAATACATACGATTAATGTTTACCTGAAAAAACGGCAAATTCCAAACAAATAATAAATTTTCTTGACGTACACCTCATCCGGGACACGTGAAGCCAAACAGCTAAATGAAGGTTATGTTCGGCTGCGATATCCATAGAGATATGAATTGTTTCCCACACCTGACTGAAGCCCCGCCTCTTTTCAAGTCGTCCATTCCGTTCATAAACGTCGACAGATATTTCTTAACAGAAATCTGTAGTAAAATGTCTGTGTTGTGTTTACACTATCACTGTTTACTTATATGTTACGGTACATAAAGAAGAAAATTGTATTTGTGATGTTGGTTGTTATGTTCCATAAATTACAAACTTTACAGCAGTAAATCAGCCAAAGACTGTTTCATTACAAGACCGGCTCGTAGTTGTAAAATAAGTGAAACTATCTTGTATTATTTAGCTTCGACGGTCGTGTGTTCAGTAGAAAATAGAAATTTTATTTATATTCAAAGCAGATTGGCAACCCTACTTATGTACTTCGAATGTGGGGAAGGAGGGGGGCGGCTTAAAATATGTAGTGCGCATGCGAGTGAACATACACTACGATGAAAAATAGGACGGGCTCTATCTGTGAAAATAAGTATGGAATTCTGTCTGGAACCAGCGTAGTTGCTGCTGCCGTGGTGCTACTTGTACTGAATTAGGTACGGAATTCGGTCCTGAATTATGAAGTGACGCCTCTGCACGAAGACAAACGGTTATTTATCACGAAGCAGAGTTGCAGATGTGCACATGAGCCACTTGTTCAAGTTAGTGCTAAATTATTTAAAAAAAAAAATAAGTGTATTAGTGTATATGGAAAAGAAACTTTCACGAACTTAATGGCATGCATATTAGACTCCGATGATTTATGCATACTCTAGCTTTGTAAAATCTTTCATCATCTACTGTTTAAGTGAGTGGCAGCTAACTGAGAAAACCTACACAGAAAAAAAAACTTTTGTTGTCAGAACGAAATTTTCGTTAAAATATGAGCCAATACGAAAATACTTTTTCGCAAAGAAATTTTTCTTTAAAATTTATTGTAATGGTAACAAAAATTGTCTTATTGTTAAGATAATGTATTTGAAATCTTCGTGGCGAAGACAGTTTCTTTTTTTTTTAAACGCTGACCTTACGTCTAAAAAATAATGTATTTTAAACAAAGAAATTTATATTATTTATTAAATAACTTTTTCAAGGCATAATGAGACAAAAAACCATAAGTTTTCCTCATTTGTTTTGCTGATAGGGACGGTTACTTTACCGCAAGCTTAACACCCTTGTGGCAAAGTTAGTTTGCAGTGGATCATCATTTTAACACAATCTTGTTGTGGCCACAAAGCAGTTTTTACTGTGTACCTTACTCCAGCTCGTTACTTATTATAACCGCCTCTAGTGCACTCTAAAAAATAGTTAGTAAATTTGACACACGTGTGTAGGAGCGCTAAGAATGTAGGTATTGCAGAATTGTTTCCCAGACAAACATGGTAGCACTCCTAAACATTTGTATAAAACTATCAAATGTATACTGAAGTTACCAGACTTGTATTGTAACCTCTATAAAAGTTTACATATTTACAAGGCGGAAGTATGGTAACTGTCCCATACTACGTTTTGGTTAATTACTTCCTAAACATGTTATGAAGTTTTTTTTTACGGTGTGTTCCGTGCCAGTTAGGGCTAAGTGTCTGTTGTATATGCATGAACCTTAGTCTAAACGTATGTCTGGGATGAGCCACTCAAGTGAAGATGTCTAATATCTAATACACAAACAGGTTGTGCCATCAGGCATGAGTCCACGTTTATCCTATACCACGAAGTATTTAAATTCGCATCGCCAGCCCAAGAGAGAAGACGTTTCCCCGCCTTCTATTAACCCATACCTTCCAGACCTAAACATATTTAGGGTCGATGGTAACTACTAGTCACGAATGTTCTACATTCTTTTATCGAGCGAGATGGCAAAGTCTTAAAACACTGGACCTGTATTTGGGAGGAACCTGGTTTCGATTCCCATTCTGATTTATGTTTACTATGCTTTTACGATTCCATTCCAGGCGAATGTTCGGGTGGTTCTTTATCACATGCCTATTCCTGTTCGTTGTTTACGAGCGGTTGGTTCCATATCAAGGGATCTACTGTCCAAGGGATGTTAAGAGTGTCCAAGAGGGGAAAAATCATAATTTTATAATTGTATGAAATGGGGTTAGTTTTAGACACGTTGCTTGGGAGCACATTTTCCTCTTACATAAAAAATAACTCAACCAGTTTTCTCATAGTGTATGTAACAAGGTTTAGTCGTTCACCGGGTTACTTCTAAACGCTTGCAAGTAATTCAAGGTTATAAACTGGCGATAATACAAAAAAAAACCGACATAGTTTACACATTTATTATGTGATTTGTTAAATGCGACATCCGCAGCAGTGTTTGTGTGCGTGTGTGTGTGTGCGTCTATTGTGTCTACATATATACATATACAGGGTGTAACACAGATGAGTAGAGACCTGAAAAATTCGCGTTTTCTTTTAGGCGCAAGCTAGAATTCCAGCAACTATAGGCCTGTATCATGTTCACAATTGGTCGTTGACTCACTCGACACTTGCTGGAAGTAGTTGAGCCAATAATAAAACTGTAGCTGAATACAGGCCCATTTTACTGTCAGCGAGCAGCTAATAAACAACTGCTGACTGTATGATTTCACATATATTCTTGGAAGCTAGCCTACAGGTCAGAGAACACACGAAATTTTCCGGTCTCTACCTAAGAGTCGTAAGTTTGTTAACCCTGGTGTTTGTGCAAGTAGTGTCATTATGTTGTCTGCTTTGTGTGGAGAGCGTCTGCCCGATAAAAACGTGTGATCGGCTTCACCACGCGCCGTCCCGATTAGTGGCGAAACATAATTTTGTTGGGGCCGCGGTGGCCGAATGGTCAGACCATTCGCCTCCCACCAAGGCGATCCGCGTTCAATTCCCGGCGAGATCGATCCCCAGATTTTCGCATGTGAGAATCGTGCTGGACGATGCCGTTGGTCGGCGGGTTTTCTCGGGGATCTCCCGTTTCTCCCGCCCCTTCATTCCGGCACTGCTCCACACTCACCTCATATCACCCCTCACCAGCGCTAAAGACCTCGATGTTAAGCGCTGACCAAAATCTCTCACTCACTCAGGAACAGATCGATAAACCGCTCTCGTGACGTATTGAACGCTTCAAATCTTTACTACGGTTACTGCTCGCACTGCGCAAGCTGGAATTTTTACCTACCCGTATACTACCCTCGTGATTTATTACAACCGCCAGTGATTGGAAACCGTGTCTCAGGACGGAAGGCCTGAGCGACGCGTTCAGACTCCAGCGAAGATCTGCTGGCAGTAGGTTGGAGGATGCAGACAGTCTCTTAAATCTCGCCGCCTCGTGATTAGAATCTCGCCAATGCACAGAAGGAGGGAGCCTTTTGACTTTCAGATTCTTATTGAGGTCCCCGCGTCGCTGGGTGGAGTCGAGGTCAACAGGGTCCCAGCTCGGAGGAAAGAGGGCATGGTGATTAACTCTGTCGATTTCGAACCGTGAAAGGTCGGATTTGCAGTGAGGAATTTCCGAGCGTGGATTTAAGAAGCGAGAAGGGGGGTTAAAAAAAAGTGAGGAAAAGACCAGCGAATGAGAGAAGAGCACGACGTGGGAGGGGAGAAAGAAAATCACGGATGGGAAAGAGAATTGGTGATAAGAGACATTGACTGTTAAGTACCTCTGGCGCACGAGTGCCGGGGAATCAGGGACGTCTGGGGAATGAAGAAGATCTTGAGTGAAACCGGGCGTAATTAACGACGACTTCGGATTGTCGTGGTCCTCCGGCTCATGAGCAATGGAACCCGTTGCCCATTTCAGCTTCTTAGAACTTGTCGCGTGCATGGTTAACGTCAACCATGGCATGTAAGCTTGGAAGCTAGATGACCTACTTCTTAGGCGGCTGCGTCACCCCTTTTGTTAAAAATATAAATATTCGTGTAGCAGGCCAAAATGAAGAGCGTGGGTAATTACCGGCAATGTAATACTTTATAAACATTTCATTTTACGATTAAGGACTAATTATTGGACTAAGCTGGCACTAGGAGCAATAAATGGTGAGAGAAAATTACTTATATTAAATTTTGAATTCTGTTAATTATTTCATATTTACGCTTTAATATTTCGAATACGATGTGCGTAATGAAAGGTAACGTAATTAACTAGGTCTCCATTGAAATATTTTCAAATAAACTGTGCCAAGTTTGGAGTCAGCAAGAATATAAGAAAACGTCAGTATGATTAGTGACACGAACTCTTAAGGTGACCGCCTGCCCTGACCGCCTAGCCATTAGCAGAGCTTCCTCCGTTACCAGATTATTCGAAAACTGCTCAACATTCAAAGAATGTTACGTACGTGCATAACCATTTCAGGTCCTGCATGTATCTCTGAAGTTTATTTTTACGCTCCCAAAAACGAGTGTTTTAGGGGTCATTTTATGTTATGAAAATCTGTATGCAGATTATTTTTAAGGTATCTATAGACGTTTACAATACACCTTTAGCTTTAGTATTACGTCATAAAATGTTAGGCTCGCCAACTGAATGCCTCACAGACGCTGAGGTAAGAGTGAGGCGTGATGCGCGTGGTGTGTCGTCCTTATTACTTCCGCATCTCTAAGCCTCGAAAGCACGAAATATGTCCACCCAAGCGGCTACCTTAAGGACGCTGCCTGCCTGAGAACCGTTGCGCGAGAAAGAAAAGGCATTCACATTTTCAATTATACTCGGCGGTACTCAGTCATTTTTAGTGATATTGCTTTCGGGCGAAACCCATTTTCTCTGTTGGAAAAGGGAGAATATTGCTTCAGGAATACTAACGCAGGAAAGAATTGATAAAAAAATTTTTTTATCGAGTGTTTTTATGGAAATACTTATTTGTTCATAGTTTTCTGGGTATTTAAAAACGGCACAAAAGCTCCAATAGCAATCTCGTCGAGATGAACAAAAAGTCATATAAGGTAGCATACATGAAGGTTCGACCGACATTAAGCCCCCAACACAGCTAAAAGTAATCGGCCTTTTCAGACTGCTTTACTTCAAAATTTATGGACCGGATGTTTGTTACACTCCGATAGAAACGAGCAGTGAGCATTCCTAAATACTTTCCACTAATAAAATGATATGGCCACCGCTTAGATTCCTAATAATTAGAGATTGTAGTTAGGGACCCTTGTTTTTCGCGAAAAGAATTTTGCCTCACTTTGTTTCCGTGCCTTACGTGCACATCTGCAGTTCTGCTTCGTGGTCAGTGATTGGATATTTTAACTGTCACGAGACTTGAGATTCTAGCGGCAAATCACAGACATGTGGTGTTGCAGGAAAGTTTTTGTAATTGGCTCAGTCAAATGATATACGGCTCTTCACACAGACACGCTGCCAATAACCATGAAGCAAAATTGCAGATGTGCACGTAAGGCACTGAAACAATCTGGGGCAAAATTATTTTCGCGAAAAAACAGGGTCCCTAATGATGGTTTATGGCGGGAAAACTTGACTGTTCGCAGGGTGAGACGCAATGGTCGACCTGCATCTCATTTGTCTCCCGTCACGTTTGTTATTTTTACGTATATTGGTTTTATTCTACATCGAAATTAACAATGTCTGTTATTGAGCAGAGATATGTGGAGGGCTTGTTTTATGAAATGAGTACTTACCTTTCACGTTTGTGCAGTTCTGCTTAGACCTGGTACGACGATATGACAAC
>PNEQ01125473.1:0-14732 GCA_003012365.1 Medauroidea extradentata | reverse complement strand
CGGGCAACACACTGGGGATTTTGACATTAATAAATGCATCAACCCTACCCTACACCTAACTGATACCAGGCTGACCAGCTCTTGGTTCTGAAGTGTCAGTAACACTGGCTAGCATTAATTTATGCAAACAAGTAAGCAACAGTAGAGACTCTAGAAATACCACTGACTAATTGAAAAACTATACCCCAAGCGCAGGCTGTCGCTTCACAATATACATGTGTGTGATGTTCTTTAAATGCTATTCCTAAGCAGACATAATTCATGCAAGCTGAGCAGTTTTCCAGTAATCTTTTACAGGCTGAAATTCTGCGCACTGGTCTGCACTCGCCTTAACTTGGACACTAATTTTTTGTTAATAATACTGATGCCATGAAGTTAATAGCGAAGTACTTACTAGTACACTTCAATTTCAATTTGACATCTTACGTCAGTTGGGAGTACAATACTGTGCTTCTCAAAGGCATTCAGAGCTTGAAATGGTAAGTCATTAGGGCCAGCACCAGTAATGTGAATTCTGTATGCAGCTTTGAAATACCTTCGCTAACTGCGTAATGCATGCAAACTGCAAAACTCTACACACTGTTAAAGCATGCGTTCTAGGGAAAATGTTATAGACAAATATGTTGTACTTATTTAAACTATGTGAGCCATGTTTCAGCTTTTTAGGTTCACTAGTCCCTTGGATATAAAACTTTTAAAAAATTTGCATTTTTACCAAAGAGTTAAAATGTTTTAGTTTTGGTTGAGTTTCAAGCGAAATATTGCGAGAAATACTCGTCCTGCAGGGAATCTCATATTGAAAGACAATGTAGTAGTTACGTAATTAATTTAACTTTAGTTTAAGCTTGGAACAATGCCCTTAGATCTCTAAGTTCTTTCCTTGCTACAAACAAAAATAGGAAAAAAAAAAGTAAATAAATAAAAAAATAAAATAAAATTTACTAGAAAATATTGGAACAACCTCCCATAATGATTTGGGGGCATTTTAGTGGACAAAAAGCGTAAGAGTATGTAAAATGAATGAAATATATGTACCCATCTTAGTCAAATCAAAGTAATAAAATATCCATAAGATTATTTTATCTGAAACATTGAGTCAAACCACCATTGTTATTAAGAAAATGTTCTTATCTACAGTGTAAGGGCATAATGAGGGTCTAATCTCTAGTGCTCTTTACAAACCTGTTTCTGAGTGGTGTGGATGGCCGAAGACATTCTACTCTTATTCAATGAACTTGTTTCTTTAATATTGCAAGTTGATGGAATAGTATCACAGAAAATAACTTGTAAATTCATTATTATAACCAAAAAATTATACAAGCGACTACTACTAATAATAAGGTAACAGTATCCTGTATTGACTAGAATTCAAAATGGCCTATTTTTCTAGTTCTTTTTAAAGTCATGAGATGTTCAGAAAATGGCATCAGCAACACACTTTGTAGATGTAAAAAGGACAGTGTGTTTCTTTTACCAGGTTCATAGTGTCCATGAGCTGTTATTGGGCGAGACACACAAGTAGCCAGTCATAAAAGTGCAGTCGGACCAGGAATTGAAAGAGCATTTCAGATACGAGCAGGTGCGTATTCTCCATGAATGCAATGCATGCAGTGCATGCTCTAAATAAAAGTAATATTTTAAATCATTGATAATTATTTCGCTGTTCAATTGTGTAATTAATTTGTACTCAAGTTGTTCCGTTCGCCATCATCTCGTTGTTTCGTTGCGTTCCGTTGACGTATTATTGCGCGACGTGCGTCTACTTACGCATTAGCGCTAGCGCTACCTATTGCTGCCAGCATGGATGACACTTGTAATAGTTCCTCAAATTGTTGCGGCAAGGCGCTGTGGTATTCTCAACAACCATTCTCCAGTTGTGACGTCACTGCCAACTCACGCGAAAGCGGGACGCATGCATGCACAAGTCGTCTCTGCATTCATGTTTCACGGAACGGAGATACATCAACATCGTGGCCGTTAACGAGTCCATTTAGTGTGTGTTCAGTTGATTTTTTTAAGGAAATGTTTACGTTAGGATTATATGATATTCGTTGACACATTTCCATCACTTTTAATTCATATTTTTTCTATTTTCTACGAACAGATAAAGTATTTTTTTACTGCGGTCGTAATATGCGCGCAGCGTGAGAGCTTGAGATAAGCTTATGTATAAAAAGAGACATTTCATTCAACATGAATCGGAGCTGAGTTAGTGATGGATAGTGATAAATGTACTGTTATTTTTGCAGCAAAATTTTAGTTTCGCAATATTAATAACTCAAAAAATGACATCGTAGAGACTATTTTAATAAACCTTTTCGGTCATGTTTATTTAATGAAAAGTTAGAAATTGTTAAAAACGGGCGTTATACACCTGCTCTTAGCAATTTAAAAACAGAAAATAGAACCAAACATTTTGTACGGACATTTAACCCTAAACAATTTGATAAAGGTGTCTTTGTTAATTGTTCACTCAAATTAAGTTATTCATAAAAATTTTAATTTTCCTAACAGGATTGTATTTAGTTTAGTATTATGAATTTAAAACTGTCCAAATAGCACCATTTTTGCACCGTGGAATCCAAAATTTCCCGGGGGAGGACCCTCTTCCTTTTTGGGATGGGGTGGATGTACTTTATGTTGCATGCGTTACCAAATTTGTCAGGATACGCCCCTGGATACGAGTTGGCTCCATACCCAATGGCAATGTTCAGAACGAAGAGAAGGCATAAAGGTACAAAATTGATCTGCTTTCACTCTGCTCCCCCAAAACATCTCTGCGGAAGTTAGTACATTTGTAGTGTTGGATGAAGGATATCTGTTATGTTAGATTATTTGGCACCATAATAATTTCATTTGAGCAGTAGTTGCTAAGTTTACATCAGTTACACATTCAACCATTTTGGTAGGGATGTGTCATCAGTAGTGTTTGATGGTTATCCAGAGGATGAGTCATCAGAAGTACAAGAAGTTAAATGCTTGCAATGACATCTTGTTTGAAGGGTCAACAATAATCAAAGTGAACAAAAATAGCTCTTATCCAATGAGAGAAACAAACAATGCCTGATTAAACTTCTGTGCTAAGTAATTGAAAACCAGGAGGTTCAGGATAAAAGAGCTCCAGAAGATGCAGACAGTGACATTGTGAGATTCACACTGTGCATAAATACATCCTTTGAGAACGTACTGATTGGAGAGGCTGTGGACCTACTAGTTTAATCTCACTGGCTGGGGCTCGACCATCTACAATGTATACTTCTAAAAATATTGCTAAGTTAAGTCAGGTTGCATGTGCTTGCAGTTTTCCACCAATTTTTCAACAGAGGAGAATTGGAATTCTGTCATAGATCTTAACATTTTTATAAGCATTCAGTGGGTGCGACATCACCTCTGCCCTTTTCTACCAGGATGAATCCAATAATCAAGTCTTCAGAAGATTCGCTGGTAGATTCAACTACAGTTTTCCTGAAATCAGAGCCAGTCACGAGGCCATTGCCAGAGTTGCAGAGATGTGACTCGTGGCTTCTTATGACGGAGGAGGAGAGGACATCTGCAACGCTCTACAGGGGCTACAGTACCAAATTTCTTGAAGACGGCAGCCAGCGTGAAAGTTGACTTGGCTCTTTTACCTCCATTAGTGGTTGTTGAGGATGGAGAATAAAGAGGGTGATTAGGCCGCTGTGTTCCATGCTTTCTTCTCTGAACGTCGCTGCCATCTCGGCTTCACTGGACAGGTCGGCCCATGTTACCCTGTGGTTTTCGAACAGGTTGCAGCCACCACACTTAAAACTGCACCTGCTCTGCTGCAATAACCCCGCTTCTTATGGAGGCGATCTGTGGAGCCTTCCTGACTTCACCTACTCCTGCCCTACACAGCAAGCAGCTGGTGTGTGTATGTAGCGACGATCCTCATTGGCTGCTCTAGTTTCTGCACCTGTATTGATGGTTATGGGATAAGTTCACTACTCAGAATAGAAACTCTCTCTCTACTCTATCGTTAGGGACCTCGATTTATTTTCATTTCGCCCTTACTGTATGCACACAGCTGAGTGATTTGCATTCAACGTTGACCTTGCGTGACAATCTATAATCGCCCTCCAACATGTTGAGTTATTGGTTTTCCTTGCCTATGTTTGTTCCACACTGAAAATCCCTCTAGTACCACAATGAAATCATAGCTATTTATCTGACCCTTCAGTAGACTTTTAAGAAGAGTACTAGGATGTCAGTAGATAGAAAATGTTCCTCCAATGGCAGGGGGATGGGGCCATCTTGGATTAGGTCATTGCAGCCATCTTGGATGACTTCATGCCTGCAATCTTGGATGACGTCATAGAAGTCATCTTGCATTTCGTCACTTTCAAAATTTTCCCAATATTAAAAAAGAAAAAAATCCAAAAATCTTAATAGATCTATTTGCCATCTTGTCAATTTTCAACAGTAATTTCTTTACATGTCCCTGGAGCCCGCCATAACTTATTTAATTTTTAAAATTTGCCGGTCTCGTACCGTCATGCATGGGAGGTCTGAAAGAAATTCTCGTTGCAGTATTTGCATCTTGATGTTGCAGCCTGTTTCACTCCACCTGTACAGATATGCATATGTTTCGTTAATTTATCAGTGCTAGCAAATGACTTTCCACACTTGTCACAAATGTAATTAGAATTCCTGAAAGGGTTAAGTTTGCAGTTGACTTCGTGGCATAAACCTTTGCTGTGATCATTGAACACACTATCACAAATCCCACACTGAAGAGATGAATGAGGGGCAAAGGCTGAAACAGTAGGTGAGGTGTTCTCCATGTTGTAAATCAAAGGGAAAAAATGTAAATAAAGAAAACATATAAGATAAAACTGAAATGACTGAAGAGAAAAGAATCAAGACAACAGGATAAACACCTTAAGAGAAATTATTATGAAGACTCTAAAACAACCCAGGTACATAATTTAAAAAAAATAAATAAATAAAACTGTAGAATTATCATAAACTTAACTGTAGAAAAGGACTATAAACCTAACTATAAAATCTTAATGAAATAACTATAAAAATTACTAGCCCCAACAGCACAGGTGGTGCCAGAAACGTTGCTACAACGTTACAATGTGCCAAGTTGATTACACAGTCCGTAGACATGTTGCCTACACGTGTCATAAATGTTACATGGGCAACATTGCAGGCGGGACCTCACACTATGTTTCTTGCATGTGCCAGTGACGTTACACGGCCAACGTTGCAGCTGGGACCTCGCAACATGTTTCCTGCGTATGCCAGAAACATTACACGGGCAATGTTGCAGATGGGATCTCACAGCACGTTGCCTGCATGTGCCAGAAATGTTACAGCTGCGACTTCTCCCACCATTTCAGTTAGTTTCATTTCTGACCAACAAGTGCCGTACATGTATTACGGTAATTGTTTTACATTCACATGTACAAATAATTTAAAAAACGCTTGTGTTTTACAAGAGCTATTATGGTATCCTAATTATTCTAGTTTAAAAATCTTAAAAATTGGGAAATAACATGTAACGTTGTAAAACAATTTAGTATTCACTTAATTATGATAGGGATGGTAAGCATTTTATTTTATTGAAGTACCAGAAATAGTTTATTTCGTATCAGTGATTATGCATCCAAGTGCTCAATATCAATACAAACAATAGTAATTTTTTGTAATCTTACTTTGCGCAAAGGTGTATGGAAGACAAGAAAGTGGATCTAGAAGCAGTGGCGGTTTGTGCTATTGAACTGCAGCCCTCCCTGATTATTTAGGAACTACAGTAAATAATTTACATTTTCACAGCTAGTGTTACAGCAGATAATTTGTAATGATATATTTTGAACTACCTACTCGCCGAAACCGTCAGCCGACCGCGAAGTCTGAGGAATGAGAGAGAGTTTTAAAAATTTACTCGTGTATGCGTTTCCTGCCTCGGGCGGCCTGAACCAAAAGGACGGTCTGCACTACGCAGGGCTGTGAGGCGAGCAGCCCGTCTGACCTTGCTGGCGCATGCGCAGAACGCACCCCGATCTGGCGAACGCTTGAAGCACTAGCACAGCACCAGCACATGACGTCACGCAGCAGAAACCCGCCCAGTGCTACACTGCACTAACGACAGACGCAACTTGTCACTCAACTCGCTCATTTCGCGACATCACTGCAGTAACGTGACCAAAATTTTATGACATGTCTCGCACACCGTGGCGCTTCCTACGAACTTTTCACATTGTTCGTATGCGACTTAGTTAATAAGTAAAATAATTCTAATACTGTAACACCATTTTCACTCAAAATCCAGCTGCAACACACTTTTAAAAAATTTTGTGTAAAGTAGCATGTTTCTACATATATGGCATTTTAAAACCTATTACGCTAAAAAGAATAGTTTATTTGTAATATTCTGCCATAAAATTGCCTCAAATTGCAACAGTTTTCTCCTTCACGCCTAGACGTTACAGTAAACAATTTTGCAGCCTATTATTTCACATGAATTATAACGTACTTCATACCAAATAATAAATTAATATCAGCTTAAAAATACAAAGTAAAATAGATGTGATATTGTTATTCATTTTTAAAGTACGTACTTTATAGCCGAGCCCTTTACCGAACCACATGGCAGAGAAGTAAAATATTAAACTCATAGACGAAAATTTCAAAACTACATTTTCTGTCCGGCCACCACCATAACCATTTATCAAATACAAACGGTTTTTTTATGGGATGTCTTTTTCAAATAACTTGCCTTCAAAATCTGTCTTATTTATGATTCCACAGTAGACGAGACAGAAAGCCATAAACAAAGGTACACTCCCTATAAGCGAGTATTTCGTAATAAGGGGAGTTACCAGTGCAATTTGCCATTCTATATATTTTATTTTATTGAATTTATTAAAATATTTAGGCGGCTTTTAACATTTAAGGCCTTACGAGTTACATTCATTTGTTTCTTTATATTTCAATTATGTATAAATACCGCATTGTTTGAAGTCTCCAACCTCCCTCCTTGCGTACGGCCAGTACCCTATATAGGCCGTTCACGATAAAGTGAGCACTGTGTAACAAGTTATTGTGAAATTTGTTCCAAGAAAAGAACGACGAATGAACTTCACGTACAAGTAATGGGTATCCACACATTTTAGATAAGTCACCATTTATCTGAAACATGTTTTTGACTTGATATTTTTATTTTTAAATACAGCGAGATGTAGTAAAATTAAAAGTGTAAAAAAAAAAACACGAACTATAGTGCATTAAATTACGGTGCAGTTATGTTAAATGTGAAACATTGTGATTTTTGAACTTCTAAAACAACTGAGCTATGATGTCAATCCGATGTCTGGACGTCACTCTCTGATGTGATTTAGACTTTGCGTAACTTTCCACGCAGTTACCCTTGTTTTTCCCCATCAGCTTGCTACTTCAAGTGCTCAACACAGTAATCCAAAGGTATGTTAAATTTGTTAAAATGATGTTTGAGGAATGTGAATTTTGGTCTAAAAAAATTAATACCTTGAAATGTTTTAAACTGTTTGAGAAAAGGGATTAGCGGTAACTGCTTGAAACGTTACTTAATTTCCTGTACTAGGGAGTAGGGAGGCCCCTTAGCAGAATGTTTCTTTAAAAAAAAAAATATTAATAAATCTACCAAAAGTAGATTCAATGTTAAGACACACAATCTGCTAAAATAGCACCATTTTGCACCCTGAAATCCAACATTTTCCAGGGGAGGACCCCCGGACCCTCTTCCATTTATTGGGGGATAAGAGTTTCTTTTTGTATGCAGCCCTATGTCAATATCCACAAGCCGTGCCTGTCTAGAAGTTTAGAAATAAGGCTGTTCATGTTTTAACAATGTGCTAGTGACATGATTTCAAAGTGTGCAGGCATCGTGCTGGTGACATGCAGGCAACGTGCTAGAGATGTGCAGAAAACATTCTGTTGTGACGTGCATGCAACGTTACATTGTAACGTTGCCTGCCAGAGACTTTGACACATTTCCTGCACCTTTACAGTAATGCATGAGCTACAACACCTTCATTGGAAGCAGGAAGTGACGTATTGCTTTGCACGTTGAACACAACACATTTTCCTTCAGGATATCAGCCAATCATCTCCTGACAATGTTGCCAACTCGTAGGATAGTGCACATGCAGCCAATGTTCACTCAAGTTACACTCTTTAGTGTATTCATGGTAATTACTGTTGTAAGATTAATAATAAACTCGTATTTCCTTGTTTACACAGAGCGTCACCAATGGCCGAGTAGCTCGCCAGCCATAGCTCTACCACTCTAGTCAATGATACATCTCTCTCTTTTTATGTACATAGGGAAGTGTTGCATTCCGTACAGTTTTGTAAACAAGCATTGTTCTTTCCCTACACAATATCATACGTTTTACAAATACATAACAGTGATACAAACACCCCTACAGCTCTATACTATAATCCACTGGATACCATGAGTCTTGTAACCCTAAGACTTTACATAGTCCGTCATCCAACCTGGTGGCACCTTTGCCCTTCCAGATCGTCGAGGAGTCTTCAACTCTGGTTCCTCAATCTCCCCTGTCTGTGTGCCTTCTCCTGCCTCTGGATGCCATCCTCTCCGTCCGGCTCGAGTTCATTCTCACTGTCTACTTCATTTTTTCAGTTGCTGACTGATTTGCAGTTCGCTCCTTTCTTTCCTGTTGGGGACCACGAGACCTCTCCTCCCATACGACAGTAGTGACGGCATGGTTATTCCAATTATAACTTCTCTGTGCGTGCTGGCTTGCTGGCACCAGATGTGTTCTGTTACGCCGGTAATTAATGCCTTGAGATTCAATCTGATATGACCTGGGGTAGCGGGTGTCCTCTGGTGTTCCCACAACTTGCCCATATGCTTGCCTATCTGTGATCCATACCCTCTCAGCTAATTTCAAGGGCCGTAGCTGTCGTGTTCGGTCACGTTTATCATACCACCTCCTTTGCTTTTCCCTTCTTAAAGTCCAGTTTCATATCCAGTGATTTGGTTATTTGTGGAAGGGGCTAAACCTAGGAACTGTCGTCCTGACCTTCCGATCCAACATAATGTCTAGGAGAGCAAACCCTCCCCCCCCCCCTCCAGAGGTGCACTGCGGTATGCAAGCAAGGCTTCATAGATGTTCTCATTCTTTTTAAGCAGGACTTTTGCAGTCTTCACAGCAGCTTCAGCGCATCCATTGGCCTGACTATACAATGAACTGCTGGTTCTATGATGAAATCCTGCCTGTCTGGCGAATTCTTGAAATTGAACTTAGGCCCATTATCCGTTCGAACCACCTCGGATATTCTGAACACAGCAAAGACTGCTTTACAGTTTTCAATTACACTTTTTTCTGTTAAAGACTGAAGCTCGAGAAGTTCAAAATATTTGGAAAAATAATCCACTATGAGCAAATACCATTTCCCGCTACATTTCATCAGATCGATTCCCATCTTTTGCCAGGGGTGATCTGGGAGGGCTTCCTTTAAGAATGGCTCTTCTGGATTGCTGCGGTGTTCTAGACATCGTTTGCACTTCTAAACTAAAGACTGCAATTGGGAGCTTAATCCTACCCACCAAACAGACTCTTGAGCCTTAGCCCTGCATTTTGAAAACCCCAGATGTCCTGTAGTCATGCAAGGGAGAAGGAACTATCAACCTGGTTCCTTTTAAGAGGAATCCCTCATTGACCGAAAGCTCCACTCGATACTGGTGATATACAGCTAGTTCTGTGGGTAAGTTTCTTTGCCTTGGCCAACCCATGGAGCAATACTATATCAAGTTTTTGCACATAAAATCTGTAGTTTGACTCTCTTTGATTTGATCTAAAATCATTTGGGCGGCTTGATCTGAAGGTTTTTACCAACGGGCGCGGCCGCGCAATAATCCCTACCGTCACTTTTCTCCTCTCACATTGCCCCAGAACTGTAGGTGAAATACTATTTACTAAGGCCGACCGGGCACTAATGGGATACAATTTACCGCTACCACCATGTTGTAAGATTAATAATAAACCCGTATTTCCTTGTTTACACAGAGCGTATGTATACTTAAAAATAATGTCAATAAATACAGTTGCACAGTCTATGCATTGGAATATTTTGTTATTTGGTATCAATTTCTTCAATTTTTGAGTCAATTGATTGGATCAAATTTTTGTTATTAAATATTCATTTCGTCTATTTTCAAATCAGTAGGCGTGTTACAAAAATTTCATTGCTGACCGAATACGATTTTAAAATTTTTCAGTTAAGCTTACTTCTTAATGTAAATTTTGTAATTCATAATTTATTTCAGTATCAAATGTTAATTTAGTTTAGTATAATTTACTATTTAATTCCTTATTTAAATTTCGTAATTTATCATTTATTTCATTGTCAACAATCAATTTAGTTTTGTGTAATTTATCTGTTAATTCATTATCTTAAAATTGTCTTCTAACAGCATCTTTTTTATCAATTGGATCATCAACTATAAAAACTCTGCGATCTTTAACGCTAGTAAAACTATTATTATCTGTAAAACATTTTTAAATTGATAAATTAAATCCGAAAAACCTGTATCAATGTCTGTTTTCGAAGCAAAAGTATAATACTTTTACTCTACTTCCTTAACTAGAGTATCTAATTTAGAGTTTATATTTGAATCACTTGTATCAACATCTGTTTTTTAAGCAAATGTATCATATTTTGATTCTAAATCTTTAACTAGCATATCATATTTAGATTTTATATTTGAAACATCAGTATCAACATCTGTTTTTAAAACAAAAGTATCATATTTTGATTCTAAATTTTTAACTAGAGTGTCATATATAAACTTTATATTTGAAACACTTGTATCAAAATCTATCATAAAATTATCATATTTTGAATCTATATCAACCTGTGATTTTGTTAACACATCTCCAAAGATATCCATTATTTTTTAAGAAGGAAATTATTTTTGAAAATTTTAAATTAAGTTACTAGTTAGATGGTCTAGTACTATAGCGCTTAAATGTTCACAAATAACATTATAAAATGTTGTATTATTTCATTATTATAAATTATTTCAGCATCAACTGAAGCAGACTTTGAACTGCGTTCACCATTGAGGTATTAAACTAATTTGCAATATTGATTGCCTCCAAAGGAATAAAAAACATATTTTTTATTATTTTCTTTCCAATAACAAATCCAATGTGTAGGCCTACCAGAATTTTTAGAAATATCCTAATTAACTATCCCGCATTATTTTTTAAGTCCTGATTTAGGTAATTCATCAATATTCACCACAAAAATGATTAATTTAAATTTTTTAAATTTTTTCAGTGTTAAAATACTAAGTGGAGTCTTTTTTTGATGTATCAACTTCGACGATTCTTTTTTCTACATCTTTCATAACACTTCCTATACAAATATTATCAATCTCAATACAGGGAGTGACTAGATACATGGCATAACAACATACTTATGGAGGAGATGAAATATATGAAGATATTTGGGAAAACATTACTGACAGTTCAATTGATGCTCCATATGCAGATTTAAATGAAAAATTATGGGTTGGTGTGACGAGATCAGCTATGCATATTAAGCGTAAACTTGGTTGGGGAATTAAAATAAAACAATATTAACTGTGTTATATAAACTCATGTTTCATTTTTATAATTAATCTGATAAAATTTTTATATATAATCTTATTAAATTTTTAAAAATATAATCTTACTAAACTGTTTAATGTATAAATGAAGGAGAAAAATTTTGAGCTTCAACTTTCTAACGATGAGCTTAGGAGTTTAAATATAGATTATTTTTCAACAAAAGAACAACTTGATCGTAAAAATAAGACTTCGTGCACTGAGATTATCGATTTTACTGGCGGATGAGGAAAATTAGCACCCGGAGTTATCAGTGACAATTCACTAATGTCCGTGAACAATAAGGGAACAGTGTCAGTAATCAGCAAAATATTTCTCCGTCTGTAAATAGATAATATCAGAACGTAAAATCAGTCAACAATACTGCAATGTAGCCCAGGGTCATATAAGATGTAGCCTACGTTGCCTAGCAATTACATCTCTGGTATATATGTGATATCCTTCTCATTTCTTATTTCTAACACAATATTTTTCAGTTTATCTGTTTGTGTTGGAAAAAATAATGAATATTTAAGACTATTATTTCTTTTAGCGAAACCAAGTATATTTTGTAAATTATTTGTTCGAGAAGAAAAAGTTTATTTCAGTATCACAATAGCTGTAAAAAAATTATAAGAAATTAAAATTATGGCAAGATGTAAATTCTTAATTATTTTTCTTGGATTCATTTAATGGATTTATTTTAAATCCGTACGAAAATATTCAGTTTATAGGCTATTTTCTTTTAATTTTTAAATTTTATTTGCAGTCGTTTACACTCTATGTTAACTACATGTTTATTCTCCATTTGTTACGGCGATCTTGTTAAAATATCTTGATAAGAAAATTTTGAACAAATTGCGTTAATGTTTCAGTGATTCTTGGGAATTAGTTTTTGTTGATGAATGTAATTTCACATATTCTATGAACTTGCGTTCTCTAAGCAAGAAAAACAAACACGTTGTTTTATGGTTTGTGTAGTGTAAATAAAGGAATTATTTGTGCGTAATAGATTTTATTATAATCTTGAACGTATTAATTTAAACAGGTTATGGGCCCAGGAATTTTTTGGTGAGTAAATAATTGTTTATCTACTATTTCAAGACATAATATGTAAATGTTAGAATCCAATCAGAACTGAACCATTGGGTAAACATAATTTTGATACATGGAAAATTCATGTAGAAGCAGTTTTGGTTAAAAATGATCTTTGGGATTATGTAAGTGGTGCTAAAAAACGACCGTCTGGAGATGAGAAAGAAATTAAAAGCTGGGACGTAGAGGATAGAAAGGCAAAATCTGATTTGATACGAAGCATTCATGCATCTGAGTTAAGGCCTTGTTACGGAGTTTTGCAGCGATTTCGAAAATATTTTTTTATTGCTACCTAATACTCATGTCAAAATTTCGCTGCACAGTTTTGACACTTATATGTTATAATTTGTAGCTGAATTTTTTTGTAGAATTATACTGAACGGTTTTTTAGATTTCATTACCCAAAGTACCACGTTTTTCGTCGTGAAAATAAGCAAAAAATGAAGTAAATTATTTTTTGCTGGCGAATGGTACATTATTTTAAAAAACGCGTCCACAGTAATGTGCATCGTGTGATTGCACATTGACTCAATTTTTTTCAAAATTTTGGTTAAAAAATACTTGAGTTATTGGCACCAGTCTGAAAAAAGCTCGGGAACAAGCCCTTAAATCAGATAAAAGATAGTGCAACCTCACATTATGTTTGGGAAAAATTGCACACAATACATCAATCAAAAGGACCAGCATGTAAAGCAAATCTTCTGAAGCAAATAATTTTGGCAAAGATGAAAACCGGAGAAGATGCCAGAGCACATGTGAATAATTTATTTGATCTAGTTGACAAACTAAAAGATCTTGACGTAGAAATCAATGACGATCTTTTGACTATAATATTACTTTATAGTCTACCAGACGAATGTGAATTACCAAAACATGATTCTTTGAGGCTAAAAATAGTCGAAGAAAGTGATTCGAGAATGAATAAGATTTTTAAAAGTCAAGATATTAATGACGTTAAAATTAGAGAAGGCATTGTATTTCAGACACACAAAATAGATATAACTTACGCTGTTTTTCACGTGGACTTTATGGTCACATTGCAACATTTTGCAGGAAATCTCAATATGATAGATAGAAAACAACTTGGTGTTAGAAAGGAAATGAAGCGTACGAGAGTGATGTCAACACTGAACATAATTCATGTGATTTTTCTGCTGAAGTTTAAAATTAATCATACTTAATATTGCAACGCGTTGCCGTGCGCTGTTGGTGAGTGGTGTTGCCATGGGCGCCAGCTTCCCCGGAAGTTACCGGACGGAGAGCATGAGAAGGGGTCGTTCGGCCGTCAGCCGTAGGGGCACAGTAACGTAGACGTACATGTCAAGACACAGGGGTATTCACTTGGTGTGTGTGTGCATGGAATCCTAAACTTGTCAGAGCCAGGTTAGACGCTCAACACAGATCCCTCTTAAAGGCCTAGTGAGGTAAAAACTGTCACAAGAATGTGGTCGAGACACAGATTCAATTTCACTAATTATTTACTTACGTAACACGATTTAAGTTGCACGTGTGCGCCGCAGATTGCCCCGTACACATTGAGGTTCCCTGGCGGACACACACGGGATCAGGGGTGTTAGATGGTAACTCCAAAATCCTGGTACTGACACCACAAAAAATCTGGTACTTCAAACAAAAACCTGGTACGTGGTAAAAAAATTCGCAAATGCTTACAGGCACGAAAAATATGAAGTATTAAAACATGTCTTAAGTATTTTAAGAGAAAATAAGTATTGAAAATATTCAAAGAATATTTCTAGTTAACAGAAAATCAAAGGTTCAAGTCTACCACAGATGTTAGCTAAAGAGAACGCAAGTAAAGCCGCGTTTACACCAAATGCTGTCAGCAAATGTTGGCCAGCTTTTGTTGGCAGCAATGTTGTCAACGAATGCTGGCAGCAAATGCTGGGAGCAAATGTTGGCGAATTCCCTAGACTGATCAACATGTGTTGACAACATTTTAGCGCTTTGGTCATTCGGCATTCCGAGATGTCAACACTCGAGCAACTTGCG
>PNEQ01125468.1:0-31626 GCA_003012365.1 Medauroidea extradentata | reverse complement strand
TCAAAAGTTATCATTATTATACACAAGTTAATATAGCGAGAATACCGATAAAAAAAATTGCGTCGTATTCACCAGTCATGGCATAATATTCTGTAATTGTTTCATTATTTACCGTGAGCTGTATAAAAAGTTATTAGGGGGGGACATACAGACATACATACATCCATACAGACTTACAGACATACAGACAGACAGACGCACGATCTCATAAGCCTATCTTTCCAAGAGGAAAGTAGGCTAAAAAGTGCAGAATGCTATTTTAATATACTATTATGTTGTGCAGGCAATAAAAATAATCTCCAGGCCACTTATCAGAGAACATACTTAGAACTCGCCATTATACGTCCGTTTAAGCTATAACTTTCCCTTTTAAAGTCATACACACTCCTAAACTGCACTTTCCGTCTTCGAAACATCACTATAATTTATATTATGATTTAGTATCTGTATTCATTTCAATCTGAGTTTGCCACCATCTTACTTCTCCATCATGTAGATATACCATTCTATACAAACAAGCTGTGAGTATTAAGATGCTAATTTACTTTAACTCAGAATATTTATAATTATATACTTAGTAATATGTATAAAATTAATTGCAATTTTAGGTGCTACTCTCAAGTATAGATTCATGTTAATTTATTGTTAGGTGGCTAAATATAACTGATCACAGAAAAAATATTTTTAAGAGAATTAAAAAAAAAAAAAATACGTTTTGCATAAATGTATCTGGATTCTACACCTCAGAAGACACTGAAATTGATTAAAAGCCAGTAGAAAGTTTCAGTAAGTTGTTGCAAATTTAGAGTACATAGGACATATCTGCACAGCTAAATTTTTCACCTGTTTTACCGTAAGGGCTTTTAACTGTTGTATACAGCATGGGATCCTTGACCAAAAATACATCTTCGTATAGATGTAAAACTTTCATGTGGTTTTTTTTTTACCGAATATAAGGCATTTCTTGTTTTACAAGGAGAAGTCTTGTAGCAACGACTTCTTCAGTCGAGTCACGTAACAAAGAATTTTTCACGCAGTCGATGTTGCGAGGCCAGTAATGAAGAAAACATGGAGTGGAAGTTCCAAACTGCCGGTCAAGTCAATATCTACTCCAGCTCGGCTTCATGTTACGTCAGAAACACTCGGTCCAGTGTATAGGAGGCTGGAACGTATGTTCGACAATCAGTTTCTTGCTGCCGTTGGCTGAAGAGAAGCAGGAGGAAGAGGAGAAACTGCAGCCACCTGTGCGAGATGGTATTGCTGATTGCGATAACATTTCCGTTCAGGTTCTTGTCAACGGCCCGTTATATCACTGTCTTTACGGTGGAAAAATTCCTAATTTTACTTATTTTGATAAAGTTTGATGACAGGCTTCAAGTTACAATTGTATTGTTTAAAACTTTTGTCCGTGAAATTTCACTTTATGTCGATTTAGTGCTTCATTGATTATTTAAGTATGTCGATGCCAATTTTATAATGTACGTTTTATGGCAACTTAAAGGTATTGCGTTATTAAATAAAATAAACGGAAGAAATTTTGATTTATCAATAACTGTTGTTTAACATGAAGTTATCTATGCCTGTATTTAATACCAATCCCAGTTATTGTTTTTGGCCTTATTTTACAGATATTGTAAGTAAATCATATTCTCAAGTCTGTTGAAATTGTTTTACTTTAATTTATCTATAAATAACAAATCGTACAATGACAAATTTCAATTTATAAACGAGCGCTTGGCCAAAAGTAACCTGAAATTACGGAAATAGCGAGTGTATACAAGAGAATTGAGTTACAAACACTGGTTAAAAAAAGTCCTCAAGCTAAGATTATTTCTGCTGGAGGAAAAAAATATAAGCCGTGCGGACGGCTGTGTTTAACGCGTCAAGAAATAAATTAGCACGCAGTGTTGTTAGGCATAGTAATTGTTTCTGTGAGACTTCATGGTGTATAGTTCAACATATCACTTGTCAGAATTGTTATTATGACAACAAAGTTTCCATGAGCCATAGCTCGTATAAGGAACATAACCTAAACATTTAGTAATGGCGCGTAGTTAATTTACATTAGGACTTAAAATGTAGGTGTTGCAATTATTTTTAAAAATTATTAACTTGTACATATTATCCAATAGCTATACCAGTAAAATTAGGGCTGAACCTGACCACAATTGTCACATTACACTAACACCTTACTCTTGACATATCCTAGTTTTTGTGCTTATTTTAAAAACTAGTTATATTTACTTTGCTATTATCCGTAGATACAAGTAAAATTAAGACTTACTGGCCACTTTCGCCACGAACAGTCTTAGTTTTATAGGTACGGCAGTCTGAAGTAGCCATTTTGCCAATTTTGAAGGCTCAGAAACGTGTTTATAATAGGTGTACTGAGTTTTTAAAAACATATAAATTATGGTTGAAGTTTTTCTTGTTGTAATATTTTCAGATATTGTAATTAACGATAAGTTTAGTGTAAAATTAAAACCACGCATAATACTCATCACTGTTCATGTGGTAGGCGAGGACATTTCTACACGAGTTAGGAAATTATTTTCTTAGTGAAAACATTTATAAATAAGTAGCACACTTATTATACTAAATACGCGTTCAAAAATGAGTTAAACACATTAAGTTGGAGAGTTACAAACGAAACGTGGTGAGGTGAAGCCCACGTGTCCATCCCACTGTCATTTTACATTCAACTGTAGGAAAACATAGAGTAAAGAAATGCACCTCAAAAATTTTACCAACTTGACGTTCAGTAATAAACATGCCATATTCAGTTTATTTAATTTTCGTTGGTATGTGAAGTATCAGTTGTTTCGCTTTCCTGTAAAATTTGATAAGGTGGACATTTTTGGTTTTGAAAATTTTCTCCCTAAACTTAGGTCTTACTTGATTTATATCTGGAATTCTTTACCTCGTATTGATCATTTTTGTCCTTCATCTTCATTAGTACAGGCAAGAAAAACAATTAGGAGTTCTTATGTCAAGTTATGTTTAGCGGCTTCTAACTCAAGTCTTAAAGATAAACTAATTTATTCAAAGGCAACGTACGAAACGTTTCCTACGTGTTTCTTAATTAGGTAGAATGTGTTCGAACACTCTTATTGATTGCAGAGAAAATGTGTTTTTATTCTTGTACATTGTTCATGATCGGGTTAGTTCTACCGAGTATAGGTATGTTCCCCGCTACCATGCAAATTTATATTTGTATAGCGCATGCTGTACACTAGGAAACTACATCACAATTCTCACTCATCTTACCGACATGCTTTAAAAGAACTCTCGGGAAGACCAACGTAAGATAAACGCCTTGCCTATAGATGCGATGAGACAGGTCGTGAGCGAGAAAGTGACCACCTTAGAATCCACTCGCATTCTGGCCCCGGGTGTGTCTGTTTTAGTCCAGTAGCACGCCAGTTATGTTTATTTCGTAGTTTACAGCAAAACTATAGAACTGCAGATGCTAGGATGTACTTGGCTCATTTACCGTAAAGAACTGGCTGTGGAAGCCCTAAAATGACGTTTTAAGCAATTATCACTCGTACTTTCCTTATCAATTGCATTCGATAAGCCTACTTGGTAGGTATATAGCTAAGCGGTAAAAGCATCAGTTAGTAATTGGTTGGTTTCTCGAATCAAACTTGTACAAATCGAATATCAGCAACCTAAGACAATCGGTTTTACCAACTTTTTGAGCAAAGAATTTTTTTTCAAGTAACGTATTTCTGATCACCAATCACTGATACCTAAATAGCGTACAGTTAATTGAGCCGAAATAGTATATTAACTTAACAAATACATCATTCTGGTTAAATGTTTGCTCATAAACTTAGCAAATATCATTATCTAGGGTTGTTGAATTTTAGCTATTTCCCATATTAACTTTTAAAAACGTGTAAAAATTAAGTTCTTAGCGTTTATTTAACTGCGACAAGCTCTTAAGTAAAACACGATGTCTTTAGGCAGAGATTTTTTACCTTTCCTAATAGCCGTATTTTAAGAACTCTTATTTACGGAGATCTGAGTACAAGCGAAACCCTATATCCGATAGAGAAACATTGCTACAAACACCTGGTTACCAGGAGCTCTTATCACATTAGAGGGCCACAAGACTAAATACTACATAGGTGACGTTATCACCTAGTGTCCCACTGCTTGTACTGTACTGTAGTTCCGTAGGGTACTGGATTTTATTTTAAAAATAGGAATATAAGTGTGTAAAATGCGCACAATGTTGAATGTACTCAACACGTGTACTTGGTGTATGAATAAGAAAGTTATTTTTGGCAAGTTATTTCGCAAAAAAAAAAATGTATTTATAACCCATTCTAATGTGGTTCAACAAAATCGTTGGACCTGGCGAGAGCCATGGGAGGGATTTAAATTAATTTTAATTGATTATAAATTAATAATCTACAAACTAAATATTCAGCCATAGGCTGTTTTACAAACCTACCTGTTTTACAAACTAAACATAATGATTGCATACATATTTTCTTACATTAAGAAAGTAGGTCAATTTAAAATCTATTGCGTTCTCTGCACCAATGAGATAGAATTCAAGTCAAATGGACAGACCCCTAATTGTCGGACGTATATGCATACTGCTGCAGTTGCTTAGCTCGGCAGTGAGCAGCGCAGATAAAGAGATGGTGTTGATGTGTGCTATTGTTGTAAGGGAAGGGGGAAGGGGATTGGTAAGGTAGGTGTGTGGGTGTAGAACAGATACTAGGTCACGACGCAGGCGCGCTGCTTGCAGGGAATTAATTACGTGATGCAAGTGGACAGCTGCTCCTCCATCAATCATTGCGACACGTCACGAACCAGTAATTAGAAGATAAACGGCTGCGTGTACACTTGCCATCTCGCGTAACAGACTTGAGGACAGATTATTTGAGCATGGCTACTCAAGCGAGGAGGACATTTGGTGATTGCTTTTCATCACCTTGTTGTATCAGTGTTGCGTTCCACCATTTCAAACTAGCAAGCAATCATGTCAGTAAATTAACAGTCGTAAAGAAATGTAGAAGTGTATTTTGTAGCGTGTAATGTAAGGATTTGACAAAAATTTTATAGAAAACATTCCAGAAATTTTTCACTCACTCGTAAGAAACTAGCAATATAACATTTACTCGTCTAACTTTACAATTATGTGAAGTGTATTTCCTACTATCGTTAATTTAATTTACCTTAAACTCTTGCAGTAACATATTTAGTACTTTAGAAAAATATGTTTTGCTTCTTAATTTACAATGAAATGTAGGTAACATTCCCAGATTTTTAATTAACCTGACATGATGGTGTGTGATTTGTTAAAGTACATCTGATTAAATGAAAGAGTCAAAGGATAAATGAGAAGAAATAGTTCTAGATTCTATTTTTAAAGGAAGGTAGATTTAAGTTTGATAAAAAAAGAAAAGAACCTGGCTGTGATATTACTACCAATGTAAAATAAAAATCAAGCCAGTGATTGATTAAATTGGATATCTTAAATATGTATATATTTTTTTAGAATGTAGGTTTACATAAAATTTAGCGTGTCAGTATGTTGTGACTATTTTCACATAGTATAAAGTACGAAATTTAACGTATATTAACATTTAAGAATTGTTGCAATAAGTTGTTTACTACAGAGTCTTGAAAATCTCTTATTTCGGTAAATATAATAAAATATTAAATACGAGGGAAAAAGAATCCTAAAAATTTAGATCAGGACAGATTGTTTGAGGGCAAACACCGCGTCAACAGTCAACATCTATAAATTGGTAGCCAGTATTATTGCAATCAGCTCTTCTGAGATCTGTCTGCTAATAATGGAGTGTAGTTATATAGTAGACACACAAGTTGTTATTGTAATTTTCAAGTGACTCGGCGAATTTCTCTCGCAGTAACGTACTTCCAGGATAATGACTCAATTACTGAAAGACAATGACTGCAAAAACCATTTAAGATCACAACTTTTAAGTACAGACAGATATTCTACAGTTTTAGCTCAATGTAAGGGGAATACCTGTATATATGGTTGTCGTTTTACATTGTATGCAAAATAAAATTTATTAAGTAATTGCAAGAAATAATTATTCAAATATGTGGGGGATAAAATGAGCTTATTTAAGGAGTTCATTTATATTTGCCTGACATTGGTATAGATAACTCAATGTGAGAGGAATTCACATTTCAGTGCGATTGTTGTAGTTCAAAATAAACTTGAATGATCTTAAATTGACTGTCGCTGGTTCTGAAATTTCGTGTGACCTATCACGTGAGCAATAATAATCTACAAGTGTATTGCCACCAGTTCAGCATTAATGATGGTAACATCCAAATATTTGCTTCTTGTGTTTTACGATATCTCTGGATTTTGTTGAAAATATTGCACACATACATGCAGAAGTGATGCAAGAGCTGTATGTTTGCTATCCAAAAAATTAGGATTACATGTTTGACAATTAAGTGGTTTATTTGTATGGAACAGTCGAGTCAATTATAAAAGGCGCTGTCAGTTTTTAAGCATCAATTAATTTAATGACAGCCGAATGCATATGGTGTACATGTGCCAGACTATTTACGATGAGTTGACCTTAGACATAAGACATGTATCTTACCACAAATTTTGTTGACATATATCGGTGCTGGTGAACGACTACTCGCATACATGAGACTATTTCTGCGATGTGAAAATGTGACACGTCTTTTGTCGAATGATATTTTGTCAGATTTGATATGCATGTAAATAAGTGGGTGTAAACGTGTGTGGGTTTCTTTTTGATATAGACCTAACTCTATTCCGTTTGACGCCACTGGATCAAATTTGACAGAGCCCTTAAATTGACAAACAAAAACAGTATGTATATTATTATTAAAATCATTGTTCACTTTATAACATTAAACATTATTTTCTCCTCATTTCTTATTTTTTTTTTCGAAAATGTCACAGTTTTAAATGTTTCATTATTTTTATTGCCATAAATAATTCTCGGACAACGTCGGGTAGTGAGCACGTATTTAGTAACAATTATGATATTAATATAACACAGACTTCAAATTAAACATAAGTAGTTTTTGTGTCGCTATTTTACACAACAAAGACGTGGAACGATTTTCGAGCAACGGGATATCTGTATTCATTGTCTACGTCTTTATCTTTGAGATATATTATATTTATTACATTATATTTTAAACTCTTGCGCATTAAGTAGTTGTTTAGTCAGTTTTACAGTATTCATCTGTAAACGTTATACAACCATAACTTTAGTTTAATATACGTGTATACATACACTGAAATGAAAATGTAGTATTTAATTGAATACACTGATAAAATTAATGAATTTTAATTAAATTACGTACCTGAAAAAGTATTATTTCTCTATCTGGGTGACGCGATCATTAGGTGTAATGTATCTGTACCAACTAATATATCGAATCTTGTAAATCATACATCAAAATAAAAAAAATACCTACCTTTATGGGAAAATATTATTTCCTTTTGTTCTAAAGCTTCTTTTGTGTGTGTGTGTGTTTCAAGCAATGCCATTTAAAGGCCTGTCTTGTAAAACCCCTGTGAATTAATTTTTTTTCACTGCAACCATGGCATCGCTGAGAAAAACGGCGCTGGCAGAGTATAGTATCCAAAGTTAAAAGATTAGTGACCTAATGAACTAAAAAGCTATTGGCCGTTCTTCACGGTCGGTATTGGAGAAATAAATCTTGCAGAAACAACGCCAACTCACCCTTTCTCTCTTAGCTTCGAATTTCGGTGTAATTTTTCTGAATAACATTGCAAGCGAAGAGTGAAAAATCAGGCTGGAAGGAAGGGATTAGGAATGTCGCTTCTTCATGCATATGAATGGCCTCATGAATGCAATTTGCTGATTGGTATGGGGCAGCAACTTGGTCCTTGCTCCCTCGATCTTCGCCCAGGCTGGGTGGCCGGCATGCACAGAAGCACGCAGTCGTCCAGACGAAAATAAATTTCTCACCCTCCACCCAGTCCCCCTCTCTTCAGGCAGTATGCGCCATGCTCCTCGGCTCTAGCAAGCGAACGAAGGCCGAGAGAAAGGCGGACAGCGAGATGAGGAAAGGTTGGGGGAAAGTTGAGGGAAGGTTGGGGGAAGGAACACCGAACAGCGAGAGGGACGGTCTGAGTGCTTCGATGCTACTTTCTCTCCGGGGCGACAAATATTTGGTTTTCAAATCCTGCGCGTTCAAGCACACACACCAGGAGTTTGGAGAAGGGATAACGAGAGCGAACATACTTTTATGGGGAAGGAGAGAAAAAAAAGAATGGTTGAATATATCGCCATGCTTCTTTGCATAGTGCGCGATAGGTCTGAACCGCGGCTGTGGAATCGTTCAACATCTCTACTTTATGCCGCGTAGTCAATTTGTAGCCTGCGAGACCTGTCTGCTTTACTTGTCAAGTGTTGCGTTCGTTTACACTAAATATGTAATCTATAGTAAGATTTAAAAAATTACTTTATTTTGAATTTTATTTATCGTATGGCATACATGTCATAACACAAGCCTACGTGTCTACAAGACATAGAGCTAACACATCTTTATTTTGAACAAATGCTCTGACGTCATTCCTTATATGAAGTATGTGAATGATCCTATAGGCGATTCAGAAAAAAGTGAGCACTCAAAAAAGCCCTGATTAATTTCTATTTTCTGCCACATTATATCTTTCCACAGCATGTAAACATAAATATTGCCACGTGCTTTTACTTACATAGGGTTGTACAATGTTTACATGTATAGGCTATAAGGCTACACTGCTTCGATAAATATGTTATCTACAATATCTACTCATTAAGTGAACAATGGCTGAATATATGCTATAATCAATAGTAATCTTAGTTATAAATTCCTGCGAGTTAACGTATTATAACTTGTTTGTCCATCGACTCTAATTGATACAACACGCACAATTACCGTTACGAATCTCGTAAATGCGGGCATAAGTATATTTAAATTTGAGACTCAAAACCGCCACTAAAAACACACATGACACACGCAATTCAAGAATTCAAGTTTTTTTTTTCCGTTCTACTGCCATGAACAACGACGATGCAGTTAACAGAAACGATACATAATGTATTTTCTCAATGTGTGAAAAAAAAAAAAAAAAATGTTCTGTTTCAACTCTCTTCCAAGCAAGCGAAGCAGCGAAAACCTAACTATGCTGCCACCTGTCAGTGGAATTTTGAACTGTCTGAAGCGCGGAGCGAGCGGCCACGTGCAACAGTCAGGTAGCGTCACATTGTGCTGGCGCTAATTAAGTCAAATTATATAGTCAGTAGAAATGTCAATAAATAGTGTATTAAAACAGAGAGGTCGATTTCATCTGATGTTCTTTCACTAATGTTGTATTCAAATAGTTTAATAGAAGGAACTACATGCGATGATTCGCTACCAACCATTCAAACAGTAAAGTAACTCTTGTTAACGGTGACTTACATGCTGTAACGGCCAGTGATTTTTTCAAAGGTTAACTCTTTAGTGCTCACTTCATCCCGAAGGACCTATACACTCTTTAACTATGTGCTGGACTGTTTGCTTCTCAGCCCCATAGACGCATCTTGGTAATGGAATTTCTCACTTCTGAAGTGTTTCAGCACATCCATTAAACCATAGTTCGGTTTAATTCTGTTCACTGTTGTCCATGTAGCTCGACGTTAATTTTTGAACACCTACTTTAAAGTAACACGGTTCGTCAGAAAAGGAAAATTTCATCTCTGGAAGTGACAGAAAAATGTTTCGTGAGCTACGGGGGAGAAGATTAAACGAAATTATGAAGGATTTTTATTTACCTGTGAATATGAATCTTTTTTACAACTAGGTGTAAGTTGTACATGTTGTTACATAATTTAATTTTGATCAAAATAAACGAAAATACACACTACCAGGTTTGAAAATTGATCCCTCCACGATCTATAAACCGTAGCTTACTTTTCAAACTTAATTATATCGTGTGCAACTGTCAATTATTCACCTCCTATACTGTGAAGGAAAATTTGAGTTATTACTGACAATTAAAGATGTTCCCAAGAAAATTACAAAGCTTTTTACTCGTGAAAACGACGTTTCACGCTAATGCACACCGCGCGAGTTATACTAGACGACGGAGATCACAATTTAGTTGTACAACTCACAGCGACACAAATCGTTGACGTATTGAATATATTTAAAAAAACTTGAATTAACAATATATAAAGCAAGAATATCTCTTTTTCTGTAGGAATTTAGCGGCAGCATTCCAAGGAGTTTTTATATTCGGCAAAATCATATAATTTTAGATTATTAAAAATATGAATACATGTAAGGACATGACACATTCAGAAAAATTTAGGAGGTTTATTTCCATGCGTAGGCCTGGATAATGTAAGGAAGCTTAGTGTTGTTGATTTGGAAATGAAACATTTTCGCCACTGGAAACGCTGGTATCAGTTAAGAGTTAGTAGACCGTAGGTTTTTTTTTTTTTTACGTTTGAGGCACGGAAACGGGGATGGCGATAAGTCGAATATAACCCGTGCGCCAAATACCTCATCGCCTCTAGGCGCAGAGTACTAAACTAGCGTGCAGTGTTTACGTAGTAACTGTTTTTCAACGGGACTTCAAGCGATGACCCTATAGTTTTATTTGTGGAAAGTATGAGGTAAAGTCCAATGCAAGTTTCTATGATTTTATTTTACGATTACGGTTGATATTTTCTCGGCTACAGCAACGTGAAAAAGTAATTTTTAGCACTTTTATGGAGCTTGATAATCAAGTTTTTAATTATCGGACTGCATTTTTAGAATCATAGGGACTCAATTTGAAGTGTGTTTTCCTTTCGTAGATAAACGCATTAGCAACATTTTTAGTAACTATACATGAAAAACGACTATACGTATCACGCTACAGCACGTCTCACGCGCCAGGTCCACTAAGTCTTAAGGAGCTAATTGCCTGCTGGCGCTTATGGAAATAACTTGGTCTTAAGCACGGCCGTAGAAGAACAGGTCTGGACACTCGCCTGGAAACTTGACCCCCTTGTTGTTTGGCTGCAGTTCACCAAGTTACCGAAAATATTGTGTTTTATCGGCGCTGCAGTTAGGACGGTCGGACTCAAAACTCCGCCCACTTCCTCCCCACTAAGATAGACAATTTATCAAAACGTATTTTTTTATCAATTTATGAAATACTTCCTTCGCTCATAAATTCAAGAAAAGGCTTCAGCAATCTTTATTTACTTTATAAATTTAACAATGGAAAAAAGTGGGCGGAGTTTGAGTCCGACCGCCCGGAAAACAGCGCCAAAAAGTACGACATTCTCGGTAACTTGACGAACTACAGCGAAACAACAAGGGGGTCAAGCAAAATACATTGTTAGATGGGCAAGTGTCCAGACCTGTTCTTCTACGACCGTGGTCTTAAGCAATGTTTTGGCATTCCGCCTGAAGTCATCTCTGCAGCATTTTAATAATCGAACATTTGAACACATTTAATGTAGAACCGTCATATTTTTTGTGACAAGGTTAAACGTATTTTAAGTATATTGCTATGTTGCATTCTTTATACTATAATTCATCTAGATGCGCACGAAAAGGGTTAACGCAAGGAGATAACATGAAATTGGACGTAATTGTGCAAAAAGGATTCAACCCATAAAGTAATGTATTTTGATACAATCATACCAAGTAGAAGGAAAAGGTCAAATAATGTCCTAGGAAAAAACAAGCTTTAAATAATAATTGAAGGATACAAAGACCTCTTCAGTAGCTAATCTATTCGGTGCTCAAATGTCAAACGACCACGTATGACACGTACTCCCTGCAGTAAAGGATCATTTCTACAGACAATTCCGTTGTGTAGGAATGCCATCACCATATCAGCAAGGATTTATAAACCTTCATAGAACTAGTAGCGCTGTTAACCCTCTTGTAACAAAAAAAAAAAAAAAAAAAAAAAAAAAAACTTAATACTCGTAAATTAACGTCGGGAATATTTGAAATTTTGCACACATATTAAGAATCGATTACATTATAATAATTCTCCCAAATCGTCATTTCACACTAAAGAATGTCTAACACACTTTTGAGTATTATGAGCTTGAACTGTATGTTGTTTACGTTGAAGGTCATTATGTTTACGAGATGGACAGCAAATATTATTCACCATTTTATACGTCTTAAAAGAATCGTAGTGACATCTATGATGTGACGGTTAAACCACTTTGCTGTTATTGTCATAGTAAACAGTGTTTGTGTATACACACACATACACACTGTTTACGATAACAGTAACAGAAAAGTGGTTTAATTGTCGTATCGCCCGGATATTTTATGAAATTTTAAAAATTAAAATAAGCTTCAAATTAATTTAATTACAGGATAAATAAAGAAGCTTTCTTTGTAGGCTAATGTATTTACAGAAAATACTATCAAAATTATTTAAAGACTAAAATAATTACATTACAATAAAAATAACTAAAAATCCAAGCTTTATATCAATATGAACTGAAAAGTTGACAGTGATTTGTAAATATAAATATTTGGCTCAACAGCGATATTATGTCTCAGAATTAAATACAACTAAATTTTTTGAATACCGTGAAAACAAGAATAAAGGCATTGACAAAATGTTAACTTCAATGTAATAAGAAAAAGGAAGGGGAGGGTTGCTAGATATCATTTGTCTTACATTTTTTGTCGCTAGTTTTTCGTACAGTTGGTGACTATGCAAACTTAGAAGAGAGAACCCCACGATTTTTTTACACATAAGTCAGTTTTTTGTCAGTGACTTAAAGAGTGTGTGGTAGATAAATAAACGCTGAAAACATCAGGTGATTTCTACGCTCTTTTCTAAGCCAATATGGATAATATACTCAATGACAATCCTAGATAATGGTATTTGCCAACTTTATGAGTAAATATTTATCCAGAATTACTCATTCTTTACGCGTGATCTCTTGCACCGCAGTTATATGCACGAGGTTCCGGCATCAGAGATTGTGCTTCAGAAATTCGTATCACTGGAAACAATTTTGTTTAAAACGATGGTTAAAACTATTGTCTAGGATTGCTATTGTTTACTTTTCGCAAATTGGCTTCAAGAAACCTACAGTTATAGATTAATGCTTTTAGCGTTGAATTATGTACCACGCCCTCTTAATTCTTACTTTAAGCTTATTAAAGAAATTAATTTACTCTGAATTGAGCAAGATATTTTTAACTGATGTTGCATTTTAACAATTTATTTTCTATTACTTTAAAAGTGCTTTTTACCTGTGATTTTATTTTTAGTAACTACATCGTGCCAAATTTTGGAAACAACCTTTTGTTGCGTAAAGTTTCAGGATCTGTGAGTTTTCTTAGCTTAGGTGACAGTGGTCCAAGTAGGCTCGTTTACATTCTGAAATTTTCAGAGATGTCTCAGTTATTCCACTTTTGACCAAACTACTCGGAGCATCTATGATTTGTAATATCTTATTTGATCGCAGTACCAGTTATATCGATGAAGGTGTAATCCACTGTGCTGCATTGTTAGAGCGTGAGAAGAAACGCACGTGTTTATCGGCGAGATGTAACGGCCATCGGGCGGCATTTGTTTCCCCCGATCTTCAGGGAATAGAACGGCCAGATAGGGCGCTCCCCAGCTCATGTAATATCCGCTCAAATAGCTTCCTAAGTGGCGGGCATTTGTCCTTCCAGGCGCGCACCACGGCTCTTTAGCACCCCAAACAAATGGCAACCCCTCCTACCCCCGCGGACCCCTTCTTTCCTTCCTCCTACATCCTACACGTTGCCGCGTAAAACGACGGCCTCCGCCATTTTCTATTATTCAATTACCTTGCAGCCAGCGGAGGCGTGAAAGCAGTTGGGGTTTGGTGGCCGTTGTAGAACATTTAGTGAAGTGTTGGCTGCCACGTTAGCCAGGCAGTAAGGTCTGTTTTACACGTCGTCTGCCCCAGATGATAGCCTCTGAAGGATGGATGCAGCACGGCTCTCAGCACTGCAGATATTCCCCGCCCAGGCAGGGCGTTATGACTCCGGCAACGATGCTCCGACTATAAAACTGCGGGCGCGAATATCAACATAAATACGGTGTTGTTGCGTAGCTACGTTGTAGTATCTTGCCAGCTGTAGTCTTGTACATTTTGTTACATTCTTTCTGTCTACCTTAACTCTTTACATCCCAGGAAATGTTAATGTTTGAACTTACTTACGACTGATGCAGTAAGGTACTGCACTTGGAGAAACTTAATCTTCAACACAGCACTCGCAGGTTAGTTTGACTGCCATGCTCTATTTCGATGCAGATTTCTGTCAAAGAAAACTTAAGATAATAGGAAACAGAAAAGTTCATTTTTTTCTCTTTTCTATTTGACAGATATCTGCATCGCAATTGAGTATGTCCAAAAAAACTACATAATGTTTTCACACCCTTTGCACAACTTTTTCAAAGATCTTATCATAGGTAAGTTTGTTTTGTATGGTTTATTTACATATGATTCAGCGCACGTATTATAGGATAGTAGGTCAAAATAGACGTAATTTTATGCGATGACACCGCGCTTTGTTATTCGTGATTAAAATAGGTGCGGTTAATAATTCTTGAAGTCAATTTAGAAAAAAAAGTATTTATTCTAGTAACTTATTCTTATTGTGATGCACTTGTGTCGGTAAACTCTAAAATAGAGGTAAAATGCCCACACTACATGGAAAAAAATATTTACGCCTTGGTTACACGTGAAGATGTTTAGTCAGTCGAACATAAACACGTTAAGTTGAACGAAGCCTGTGAAGCTATACAGGATGAAATGTAAATCGCGGAAAGACTCGCGGGTACAAGTAGCCAGGCCTAAATCAAGAATAATGAGTATAGGAACCACGCCTCTGTTGTCAATAGTATGGGCGTAATACCACCGTGAAAGTTGTGTCAATGAACATGTTAAGTGACGATAATTCAACAACCACTTCAAATGGAACGCTGACCTTCCGGATTCAATTCAGACGCATGATGACACGCATGGGTATATAAAGTGTGTACTTACACCACCCCTAGCCGGTTTAACCACGTAAAACATTTTTGACTCGATTGATGAAAAATGTTTTCATGAAATTAAAGTGCTACACGTACAGACGTTTTCTGATCGTTTTGTGACGTAGAAATTTACAGCGTTTGTATTTGCAACCTCGCAGATGAATTAGATTTCTTAATGTGTGTATTTTGTCACTTTGTCTTTCAATATAAGTTTCGTCAACAAAAGATGAGCAGTGGCGTATGTCTACAAACCAATAAATTCTACTCGCAGATAAAATCCACAAGAGAAGAAATTTGTCTACTGTAGAAGGCAAAACAGTGGACGTAAGCGCCGATTTTAATTTATATTTCCTATCGAAAATTTAAAAGTCCCTACTTAAAAAATTAAAATATTTTATTATGTTTTCATGTAACATTAGCTATACAAAAAGCCCATGCATTCAGACGCATTTTTTAGTTTTCGCCAGTAAATATTACGTAATTTCAGATTAATATTGCAATTTGCAAGTATAAATGTTCTGCAATAAATCGTGATGATAACACGCGTTGCTGCGGAATACCGCAGGACTGTTTGCGATAGTTGTGCGATAAGAGGTGATTAACTGCAGCCGTGGTAACGGTCATGCGAGTCGAGATTTGGTGTATGGAGGGCAAGTTTGTACTTAAACGTGAATATTAAGTGAACATTTTACTGCTGTAAGGCGTAACTCCCTGAGCCATGGATAGTGGTTCTGTTTATATTGCACTGGTAGGTTATACAAAAAATGCATAGCTTCATTACGTAATTCTTGTAAGTACAAAAATATTTCAAGTAGTATAGTTGGAATATGATGTTTTGAATGTTTGTTACAATGAGACGTGATAAGAATGTGTGGGTTTATAAACATGCACCATTGCTCATAATTTGTTGCCGAAACCTGTAAAAACTTTAAACATGCAACCCACTAAGATAACGAGACAGTTGATTGTAAAGGAAAGAAATGGTCTACTAGAATGAAAAAAAAAAATTGATTTATTTATTGTATCAAGAAACTCCGCTCTGAGAGTACCAACTACGACATAATACACACGTTTATAAAAACAAGCAAAGGAAAGAAACACTAAATGTAAAATTATAAAGATATTCGGCGTACAACAGTGAACAACATGCAATTATAGGCGGTTCGGGATTAAGTTAGCACTAAGAAAGCCCTGATAAATTTATATTTTAATCCAGTTCGTATATTTCCGCGCGTAACGTCCAACGACGGGAAATGTCTGACCTCTCTGGACACGCCACTTGATGTTTGCACGAGTTTATTGTGCATTGGCTAGGAACCTAAATAGTTTGATAAAAAAATTTATTTATTGTTTAAAATACAAGTATGATGATTTTATTTTATTTAAGTCTTGTTGTATTTAAATAGGAAAATACATGGAACTATATTCGGTTAATCACTATCAACCGTACAAGCAGTGCGGAAACTATTATTAATGTATAATAATAGGCAGTACGTAACGGCTAGTGATATTTCTCATTGGTTAAATTTGTAGTGCTCACGTTATCCCGAACGACATATAATTACGAACACAGCAGTCAGCAAGGAAAGCCCAGACATTAAGAGTTGGAAATTTAGTCAGAGTGCAACAAAACACCAACAGAAACAAGCAGACGAAAACAAAGATTGAATGTGAAAAAACAATGGCAATCGACAAGGACGAAAGTGGGCAGCTCACAGATGACTGTACGACAACAGAAAACACAGGTTTTAAATAAATAAAATCATTATTTCATCAAGTTCACCAGTTTTTTCTTTATGATCAACTGTGCGTTGCATGTTTAATGTTTTACAAGTTTCAGCAACGAACCCTAGGCGATGGTACATATCCATAAACCCATACATTAGTATTTATAATAAAGTGCATAATTTTAGAGTTGAGTGACCTTCCTAGCATATGTTTAGAATATGTTGCAAAATTTGCAATATTCATATTTTGTCTGTCGTGAAAATATTGTAGGGCATTACATTTTATACAACGAAAAAGTAATCGCATGCAATGTACACAATGTTTGAAAAAGTTATGTAAGGTAACATGGGGCAGAGTTCATACAGGTTTTCTCAGCGTTTTGATAGTAATAATTTGAACTGTTTTAAAAATATTTCTTTGTTACACAAACGCCCAACGAAATTAATATCGTAAAATAATTTTTTTGCGTATTAGTCAAACATAATGGCTTTCAGATAGCAAGTGTTGCATCTTCATCCCGAGTTTCCGTACATAAAACACATATTGTGCTGAAGAACTGAAAAATGTCCTGTTACTAACGCAAAAGGAAAATAAGTTGAGTGTAGGAAGTTTATACAAAAATTACTCTTTATTAATGGCGAGGTAGAATTGAACGGAGTTTTCACACACTCTTAGTATTTGTGTGTAAAGAAGAAAATGGATGAAATTTGAACCCTGCGAAGAGAGCTTTATGTTCCAACAAATGACTGCAACACTGTCGCAGTACATTCACAGGGGTGTCAAACCATGAGTTACACGTTTCGAAAACAGGAATTTATTTTCCTGGGAAGCCATCTTTTAAGTCGGTACGGATCAGCATTTCCCCATTTAATTCTTTATCTTAATACGCTTAGTAATGGTGAATAGATAGCTTTTGTTATTATCCTTGTTGATTTATTTATTTTTTTAAAATTATTTTGGCATGGTATTTCGCTGCAGAATTTCCATTGTAAAACGTCCGAGTTTTATGCGTATGACAATAAAGTAAGAACGGGTAGAATGTTTAACAATTAGTTCTCAAGTCGACGTTTAATCCGCTGGAAGCTAGGCTAATGGTAAATAGCAAGCGGTTCGACAATATGTCGTACCGCCATTATGCACGAATCAATCAATAAGCTCGTAGTTTTGTTGCTGTAATCTTTACTGGTGTGTAAGACACGGCTACACTATATGTTAATCCGTGGAAAATACGGCGTGAGTTGTTAAACAAACGCTCCCCTATTGTTGTTTTGCTGATAAGGTTTGTAATTTTTTCTATTATGAGCAATCTTGAAAAAACAATCAACCTCTTCTGAGGGTTCCTGAAACATGTCTCTTACAAACACGATAATAAAATAAGATCTTGAATTCCCTTCCTTGGATCTATTTTCGGCTAATTAGTGTATTTCAGCTGTGTTCATTGTTTTTTTTTTAATGAAGAACACTGCGATGTTTACTTTTCTTTCGGTGGAATTGCAGGAATAGGTTTGACATAGATAGAAATAAGTATGCCCAAGTGGCCGCTTTACCGCGAATGACTTATACCTGTTGTTTGAAGGTCGGTGAAACAGAAATCATCTCCCGCATTTGATGGGCTGAGACAGGAGCGATAAGTAGAGCCACGATTTTATGGCAAAAAGATTTTTGCAACATTTGGTTTCGAAGCGTCATGTGCGTACCTGCAGCTCTGCTATATCGTCTGTGATTGGATGATTTTACTCTCACTGGCCTTGGCAAATTAGAGACGTACATACTCACAATAAGCTTGTTCTTATTGGTGCAGTCAAATGAGAAACGTGTCTGAACATAGACACGCTGCCAATAACCTTGAAACAGAACTGCCGATGTGCACGAGAGATACTGAAACAAAGTGGGGTAAAAATCTTTTCGCGACAAAATCGTGGCCCTAGCGATAAGGTTCAGCTTGCCACACTGGACAGTAACAGCTTCGCTTCTGTTCGCAACGTGCCAAACTGGCGTACAGTGTTTTCCTACTACTCTTTTTTCCTGTGGACCTTAAGTGACTACCCTAAAATTTTATTTTCGACTAGATTTATAGTAAAGTACAACGCATGCTTTAATGTCGTGTTTCACGAATTCGGGTGGTAATTTTGGTAGTTACATAAGTCTTAAAAAATGCCGTCAGTAGCCATTTTGGTGAGCCCCAAAATAAATGGTTGTAACAAGCACGCTGCATGATTAAAATTACGGAAGCATAGTTTCAAATGTGTGTTCTTTCGTTATGTAAACATATTGGGAATGAGTTTAGCGAAACGTGGGCTTGCTACAACACTATTCAACCGCCACGCTCGTTAGGTAAGCATATTGAAGAAAAGTCTGACAAGATTGTCGTGGTATAGAACACGTGGGATGTGCTAGGACACGAGAGGACCTTCGTGAAGCGATGCAGTTGCTTCGCACGTATAATCTGTCTCACGTAAGAATTACAATTTTGACAGCTGAAGATTATGTTTCCTGAGAAATACATTTAACTTTGCGATATTACACTAGTTGAGTGTGTTAGTGCAAATAATAATCTGCGGCAGAGGAAATTAAGTTTATTTAAAGAAAAGTTGTAAAAATAAATACCGGCACAACAGTCGAAAAGTGTAATTCTTATATGGAACAGACTATATCTGCACAACGCCAATCCCCGGGGCTGAAAGGTGCCTAGCCACCTCCATCTTTGAGGCAGTTAAGCAAAGGAGTGATGACTGGATGTAGTTTTTGTACATACTCCATTGCGATGCAGATGTCTGTCAAAGAAAACTACATATAATAAGAAAACCTTAGAGTATGCTTTAGTCAACAGGATACATACTCGACAAAAGATTCCACAAATTTAGTCCGGTCAAATACGACAAGGACAGACCAATTGGTAAAATAAGATACATTAAAAACAGACAATATTGTTTATGTTTATGCTTTCGTTAAAACATGCCTCATTCCTATGTTGCCTGTTTTGGTGGTTACAGGTTTTTATTTTTTCTTTGTTACTTTTTATTTTCTTTGGCTGCCCTTGTTGTAGCTGACCCTATCCCATTTATGGAATTTTATGTTGTATGTGTATCGTGTTGACTAAAGCATACTCTGCTTATTTATGTTTACCTATTCTCTGCAGTTTTCTTGGCCAGACAACCGCATCGCAATGAAGTATGTCCAAGAAGAACTAGATCCAGCACGCTGCCTGTAGTCAGCTTCATGTGTACTTGGAGAGCGGCAGAAGTCGCAGCCAGGAGGGGATTGTGACGTCGACTTGGCCGACTCAATCCTCCAGCCTAGCCCCGTGGGTCGTTACTCACCCCGCACGCCGCGAGGGAAGAATACGTTAACAGTCTCGCTGGGTTGGAATGTTGGGGAGGGGAGACACTTGAGCGCGGGCGCCACCACGCCAAGCGGCGCCACGTGAAATATGGGACGCTGCGGCGACAGCAGTGTCGCTACCTACTCTCCTAGTTTGTGTGTGTGTGGGGGGGGGGGGTGTCGTCGTCCGGCCCGCACCTGGGGCTGATGGATGCTCTCTTCTTCCCTGGGGCACCAGTGTATACCGCTCTGACTGCCTAGCGCCGCGTCTCTGATGAAGACAGCGCCGTCTCTGATTCACGGTGTTTGCAGATCTTCCTCGGTCCTTCTCTAGCTCGTTAACTCTGCCGCGCAGGGTTACCTTCCACTCGTCCTTACAATTTACTATTTACCTTGAGGCTTTTCTAGAGGTATGGAACTTAATATTATAATCTTACGAAATAATGTTAGTTTAGTAGAAGTGAGTGCTGTTTCTCTCACGAAACAATTTTGTTCGAATAGTTTTCTCATAACGGCGCGTGTTACGCTGCCAAGTAAATAGTGAAAACCAACTGACTTTCCCAAATGGAATTATTTACAGTGAAATAATATGCCATGGCCTTAGTTACCTAACATTTGTAAACTCACTATGTACCATTTTGGATAGTAAAAAAAACCGCTGAAGTACGGGGGAAATAGTTGCAAATTCAGAAGCTTTTTTAAAAAATTATTCACTGTGAATTTTTCTAATATACGGTTACGTAGCCCACGGTATTTTATTCCTCAAGGAGTTGTTTAGTTTGAGAATGTCGATTCGTTTACATTATTTGCACGGTAGCGTAACAAGCAAATTTTGACTTCTATGTGCCGTTATGAGATCCATGAGCTAAAATAGTTTCGTAAGAAGAAACCATACTCACAAATACTGTCTGCAAAATTAACGCTATTTCGATAAATATGCCATTTTGATATTAAACGCTCTTAAAATATCTTTAAGGGGGTAGAAAGATCATACAAAATTTTTAATTAATGTAATAATTTTGATATTTTTACGATTATGGTTTGTTTTTGTAGACAAACTTTGTTGTGAATTTTACAGAAATGATCGTAGTTTTTTTTTGTAGGGCGAATCAAACCCGAAATTTGCACGAAAATGGTTTTATAAAAAAAAACCAAAACCAACTGACTTAGGAAACGTAATAATCCACCTGAAGAATAAAAAAACGGGCTACCTCAAAACATGTTTAAAATCACTGCATTGAATCGAGGGCGTGGTGCATAGTTCAACACTAAAAGCATTAATCTATAACTATAGGTTTCTTGGAACCAATTTGCGATAGTTAAACAAAAGCCAACGTTTTAAACAAATTATTTTCAGTGTCACGTACTTCTGAGGCACAATCTCTGACGCCGGAACCTCATGCATTTAACAGCGACGCAAGAGATAACGCGTAACGAAATAGTAATTCTGGATAATTATTTACTTATAAAATTGGCAAATCCAATTATATAGGATTGTCAGTGAATATTTTGTCCATATTGACTTCGAAAGAAGCGTAGAAATAAATTCATGTTTTCAGCGTATATTTATCTAGCACGCACTCTTAAAGCGTGCTTTATTTCATACATAATTTCTGAAGTAACACTGAAATACCTTATTAATTAATCTCTTAAGAGAGGGGCCGCGATTGTCTAGGGGTCAGACCTCTTACCTTGCACCTAGGCGATTCGATTTCGATCCTAGGCGGGTCAGTACCCGGATTTTCGCATGTGGGAATCATACCGGACGATGCCGCTTGTCACACGTTTTCTCGGGGATCTCCCGTTTACTCCACCTCTTAATCATGTCACCCCTCACCAGCGCTAAAGACCTCGACGTTAAATGCTGTCTAAAATGTCTTCACTCCTTAATTAATATACCCCAGATTACAATGTTTCTGAGAAATACATACGTTTATCATTTTAAAAGCCTTCCTTGGCTTTGTTTTTAAGTAATGGATATAATAGTCATAACCAGAGGAAATTAAGCTCTATCCAAAATCTTAACCATCAACTTGCCAAATTAATTTGATCCTCTTCGGTAACGATAACACATACTTCACTAACCACGACAGATAAAATGTATATATGATGGCGCAAAGTTTCCATGCTATTTTAAAATGTATACATTTCTTTCGGTACTTAATGTTCAGGCTATCTGCAGTGGTTCGTGTTGTACAGGACGCTTCAAAAAGCGTAACTGAAAAGCTAAAATGCGAACGTAATGTACAACATAATATATTGACAACAGCATACTGTATTTTAAGCCTGGAGGCTTCGCTATTGCATGTGCGTCGTTACACTGGAACTGCTGAGACAAAGCTTTTTTATAATATAGAATATTATTATCTGTAATTTTTCACTTGCAGTTTTTTAAACATTCTGTATGTAAGCCGTCTGTCCTGAAAGCAAAGTAAAATATACTCGCCTACGTCACCTAAACCATAGCAAACGCATTGCATATCGGTAAATAAAGTTATTATACATTTAATTTTTCGTTTTCGAGTTAACTTCAATCGCATGACAATTTGTGTAGAGTGACTGAACTCAGGATTCAAGCGATCATACAAATTATCGAAATTATCGTGGTGAATAAGATTTAAAGTTAATATTTAATCGTACGTAACTACGCAAATATTTAAGTACACGCCATGATATAGCTAGGGCACAAAGCCTAACTAGTTATATTATTCGTAGTATTTTGTAACTCGAGACATTACGCTGGGAGGAACTAATTAATATTAGCGTGATTTATTTCCGCGGTTATATGAGAAGTTATTTTCTGTATTCTTGTAATTTTAGAAAATTTACAGCGCAGAAACTCTAGTAGACATTTGTGAATTTTTATTTGCACACTGTTATAAATGTTATACATTTGGTAACCTAACTTAGCGTAGCAAATATCTACTTATTTCAAGTAATCTAAGTCAATTGTTATTTGAATAAAAGTGCATTAACGTCAAAAAGGTATTAATTATCCTGACTGTTGTAGAAGAAATGTAATGTAAATTAACATCATTGTTCGAAGCCGACGACCAACAAATCGATTGAAAATATCACCTTGTTGGTTTACTAACGCCCGAATTGTGTGTGTATATATTTTTTTCTGGCATCAATTTAACAACAGTTTTCGTTATCTGAACACGAACAGTTACTGTGATCGTTGAAAATGATTACACTTATTTACTGTCTATTTGCATCGTGTTCAATTAATTTTATTTTTGTACATCGTCTTTAGTTGTCAGCCAGTCATCCGACGGAGACATTTGTGTCGTAGTTCTTTCGATATTTTATCTTCTTATTTTTTCTCACAGCAACACAGCTGTAAACTTAAATTGTTAAGGAATAAATTACTCTATACAATTTTACAGAATGCAACGAATGTCACACAGAACCAAATACTGTAGAGACCAGTACCGGTCAGTCATATGCTAATAATAAAGAGAAGAGTGCGAAAAATTACCTAGTGGCATGAGGTGGAACTCTAGATTAAATTAATTTCTGCTAACGTAAATCTTCTTATATTATATGTTTTGCATATTGCTATTTATATTTAGGTAATTTATTTTCTGTTTCCGTCTTATCAACTAAAACTCGTTTATCGTGTAGGAAAGAAATTTTGTCTCCACATTGTGATGTTGACAGCGTAAACCTGTAATAATAAAATGCAGTGTGCTGTTATCTGTTGGCTTCAGGGGGAAGCACTGTCAGTTATCATCTCACTTAGAATTGCACAAGCTGTCCGGTATTGGTTTGTAACGTATTTGACAGAACTGCTGTTCCGAGTAACAGATCTGTAGCAGTAACGCCTTATACCTTAGGCCACCATTTAAACAGTTCAGGATATTGGTTGCTTATCTTCCAGGCGAGCTTTCCTTTTTATTGAACTTGGTGCTCTGTTTCCCTGCACGAACAGATCCACCCTAAGGCAGTAATGACTGACGTGAAGCCTACCTACAGGCAGAGTAATAAGAAAGATTTCACTAGCTCGCAGAGCTTAACCTCAAAGCTTTATTTCACTGTTTGCAAACACGCAATTTGACAACTAGCTTCACTTTTGAAGCAACAACGTTTTTAACAATTTCTCTTAGTGCGTACAGATCGTTGAAAATTTGGGTTTAGTAATGATATTTTTGTTTCTTTAATCTTTTTTCAGGGAATTTTTAAATAATTTAAAAAATTCTTCGATACCATATTTTAATGAAATATTTCATTTGGGCAAGACTCTTGACAATACAAACGGTGTGGTGTATTACATAAGTTTCTTTTTATGCGCTCGATTATTGATACACTAGTATCCACAAGTTATATCTTGTTCGCTATAACTTATTATAGTAGTTTTAAATTGCATTACACTAGAAATTACACAGGTTCACCAATTTGTCACACGAAATGCTTGTATCGGTTCTGAAATCTTATTTTAAATTAGAAGTGTAATAATAAGTATATTCATTGATAAAAAGTAAATATTCATTGCTGAAGTTTATTTCTTATTCGTGATATTCGAGAGTCAAAGAGAGTGAAGCTACTTCAGGGAATTGAAACGCTTACTGTAAGAGCGTTCACGTGGCAAAAATTTAACATTTTATATTTGCTTGGCATATAGACGTTACTTGTGACAGCATTTTCCACTTGAAGAAATTTTTTAGCTCTCATAGTTTTCTCATAGCGGCACGTCAAAGTCACAATTTGCAAGTTACAGTAACATAGGTTTACCAAAAACCAAGCGACTGACTCGAATGAAATAATTTGCACTGAAATTAGATATAATGGACAGTATGTTAAAAGATTTAAAACTGCAGAATGGAATTCCTTTGTACTATTTAAAAAATCCGAAAATGATGAAAATTTACCTCATTTATGGCAATTTTTGAAGAAGACAAAATGACTTTGTTGAGTGTTTTTAAATTATTTAGCAAAGTGCTCATTATATCTAATTTTGGTGTAAATTATTTCATTCGAGCAAGTCACGTGGTTTTTGTTAGACCTATGTTCCTGTAACTTGCAAATTGTGACTTTGACATACGCCATGGGAAAACTATGAGAGCTAAAAAATTTCTACAAATGGAAAATGTAGTCACAAGTAACGTCTATAAAACTAACACTATGCCAGGCAAATATAAAATTTTGAATATTTGCCACGTGAACAACCTTAAGGTTTTCAAACGAGTACAAATTGTCGTATGCATGTGAGTTTGTCCAAAGAAAAGAACATTCTGACCTGCATATGAATAACAACGGAGGAAGTGAGACATGCCATGTTTCCCTACGACTGACGAGGCCAAGTACGTGTGGAAGTCATGGAAAATTAGTTGCGTCCCGCAATATGTATGCTGTCGTAGAAATGTTTGAAACGGTGACCTGAATCATGCTAGACGGAAAAATCAGAAAAAAAAATAGCTATAATAACTAAGACAAGTTACAAAGCGAATACGTGTAATCAGCTCTTCTCGTACTCAAGATAAGACGAGAAATTTTGCCCAGCCATACTTCCTGTAAACCATTTGGTAAAGGGAAATAAACCATTATATATAAATTATGTTTTTATTGTAATAAAACGTTTTAACCTCGTTGTCGAATTATTATACCTAATACAAAATACTGCGAACAAAATGTGTGAGTATTTTTAAAATTATCCTGTGGAATGTTTTTATTTTTTATTTATCTTTTATTTGTTTTTAGCTACTTTGAATCACATTAATACACGTTATAGGGGCATTCATGAAACAGCTACTCGTGCTTCTTATATGAATGAACTACTAACTAACATTCCTAAATACTACGAAAACTCCTGGTTACACTGAAGTTAGCCGGCATATCTGTAAACGTACATACGTTTTGAATAAGGTACATAATATGGTCTGCCGGTCATAAAATATTGAATCCCTTCTTATTCCAACTACTATAGTTTCTCAAGAAATTGCTCTTCTCTTTTAAAAATAATTCGCTGTTTTCCGAACAGAGAAACATTTTCAAAAGCAATTGAAAAAATGCGGTTGAAAATTCGCGACTTGTACTCGACTCAAGTCAATGTATTTACATAAACCAAGCAGATTTTTTTGGTGCTGTTGAATTCATGTTCTATTTCTTTTTAAAATACTGTAACATTTAATTTCCTTATACCTACGTAAAATAAAAACGTAACAGATTACAGCAAAACGAGACTTTCAGAATTTAACATTGTGGAAAAGTTAAAATATAAAATGTAGGCAGATTATTGTAGCAGTATAGTTTTATATTTTTACGTAAATACTTTAGGTCACAGGTGCGTGGAGCACTCAAATAATTTACTGAAACCACAAATTAGGGACTCTATTTGACTTTAAAAAAATAATTATGTAAATGTCATTTTCCAATATTATTTTGATAACGGTAATAAACTTGCTTTTACCGAATATTTCGTATTAAAAGAATTTTCTTAGTTCCGACACTTTTATTATACGTTCTTAAATTTCCCTTCCTTTAAACAGGTTGCTAAGAACGCAGTCGCTACGAATAAAAAAATTAAATAAATCGTGAGAGAAACTTATGTAAAATAGTATGAGAAACAGAAACATTTACGAACCATACACTGTAATATTTACATCACAAGTGGGTGACCAACCAGGTAGTGGTGAGGATGTAAAAATTTCACTGTGAGTGTTCAGAAATAAATAAATCGGGAAAAGGAATAATCTAGAATATCGATAAATAAATTTTGAACAGGCGTATGAAGAGGAAACGACGTATTAAAATCTAATACAATGTAAAGTTTTAACCAACTTTACTTAACTGTAATATCGGTAGGTTGTAATCATTGGTTCAAATTGTGATTTACAATAATACAATGAATGCAAAAATGTTCTCGGTATCGTTGTCAAGTTAGCAGTGGATTCACCCCACATTTCTATAATCTCTTGAACATGAAACTTTTTGTTTACTTGAAAAGCAAGTCAACATTCTGGTTTTATTCATTGCTAATCTATTATATATAGATTTTCAGTCAATCAGAAATAATTATATATTTTAGTCATACATGAACTCAATCATACATACAGTCTACATTTATAAACTATGCTTCGGAATCTTTTGAAACGGATGAAACATTTACGCGTGGTTAGCAGTTAATTAATTGGGATGATTACATTTCAAATTCTCTCACTCGTAGTTTTGCTCGAGCTTTGGCTGGAATGCGTACACTACATTACGTGGTGAATTATGAACAACTGATCTGTTTTTTATCGTCAGTGTATTTCGTCACAGCGATAACAACATAATTTTTGTTTTCATTTCCCATAAATTGAAGCGAGATGTGGTGATGTAGGGACATAATGTATACGTGTTGTTCAAAGTTTAACAATGGCGCATAGCCTGCGTATGATAAGTTTTGTTTAAAATGAGTCACGGCAAAACAGTTTGTCTGAAATCTATAGTAACGAAGAACAGAGAATGTGTCGCCATTAAAACTGGCTGGCAGTGATCCTAATTTCTAGGTTTAGTGTTTTGCGATACGTTTTATGTTGAAAACAACCATATTTGTGCTACAAAAATAATAAATGGTTTATCAAGCAGAACATTTTAAATTAAATTAGTGTTACAAAATAAGTTACATATTTTTATAAGCTGTCCTCTAATGTAAAGCTACGTCTCTACCGCTAGTTAAAAATCCTCAAATAATAAATTTTTAAGTTGTAAAAAACCGTTTCAGTATGGAAATTTATTGGCACTAGAATTTATATAGCCGACGAAAATACTAATATTCATTATTCCGGGAGGGGGGAGTTACGATGAGCACCATGCGTTACCTATGATATCCCTAGTTGTCTTAAGTGGCTGTGTCACCTCTTTTGTTAGTAATATTCTTTATCGTTTAGTAAGTGAAGAATTTGACGAATACGCGGCAATGTTTTTATGAAAAAATTTCATTTTAATATTTGGTGCGTATTATTGAATTAAATCGGTACTGGGACTCTTATTTAGTGTTTATTTGGTGAGGAAGAATTTTTTTCTTAAAATTTAAATTAGCGTAATTAGTTCTTAGTTACACTATATTTTTTTGCATACAATGTACGCAATGAATAGTAAATTAATTTACTATGTTCCTTTCTGAAATATCTTAAATTGAATTTTTCCAAAATTTTAATCTGTAAGGAATTATGAAGAATTCATTAAAGTGGCACGGACTCATAAATGGTTGTTTCCTTAATACAGGATGAGCAAAAAATAATACCCCAAATTTGACGGTCTGTTTAATGACAACCAAACAACTTACAATGTTGTGCGGCCACTAAAAAAACCGTGAAATAATGATGTTTTTGAACCATACCTTTATAAATGGTCAATTTGACCGTCACGAATAGCACGACCCACATCGACGCGATACTCTAACTCGTTCCACACTCATGCCAGAATGTGGATGTCGTCTAGAAGCCTTGGAGGGTGGAGTTTGGGAGGGGGGAGGGCAGGGCCTAAGGTTTCATTTGTGCGCCACTAGTGGACACTGAGAGCTACCTTCGTTGCACTACGAGCGTGTGTGGAGTATTAGTCTGCAACACAATGGCAACGGAACAACAGAAGGCTTTATGTGTCATTAGCTTTACGAAATGTGAATCGGTGACGACTGTTCAACGCGAATTCCGTCGCAAGTATGGACGTCGTCCACCTGATAGGTGGAGTATCCTACTGGAGTTTCGTGACAAAGGTTACCTGTGCAAAGGCAAAAGTTCCGGGCGGCAGCGTGTATCAGACGACAATGTGTAACGGATTCAGCAAAGCGCTAGCGCGCAGTTCACGAAAACCAACTCGACGAGCTAGCCGGAAAATGAGACTCCCTCAATCGACTGTGTGGAGAGCGTTGCGGAAGCGATTACTGTACAAACAATCCAGGTTACAGCTTGTGTAGGCTCTTACTGAAAGGGACAAAGAACTGAGACGTGATTTCTGCGCGGACATTTTTGTCCGGAATGAGGTTGACGATGCCTTCATCGTAAAGCTGGTGTTTAGTGATGAAGCGACATTCCACGTCAACGGTAAGGTCAACCGGCATAACGTGAGAATATGGGGCCAAGAGAATCCACACGAAACCACCGAACACGAACGCGCGTCACTCAAAGTGAACGTGTTTTGCACTGTATCGAGATACGCTGTTTTCGGCCCCTTATTTTTTTCAAGAGTCCACTTTTATTGGGATTTCTTACTTGGGCATGCTTATCGAATGGTTATTTCCTCAGAAGAGGCGGCGGGGGACTTCATTTTCCAGCAGGATAGTGCATCCCTCCTCCCACCCAAATTGACACCTAACTGTTCGCGACTACCTGAACGAGACGTTGCCACAACGCTGGATTGGTTGCGGAGCAGAAGGTGCCTGGCCACTTCTACACTGGTCCCCAAGGAGTCCAGATCTCACCCCGTGTGATTTTTCCCTGTGAGGGGACATGAAGGATCTCATGTTTGTTCCACCATTGCCGGCTAACATAGCCGAACTCAAAACAAGAATTACGGACACCACCCACACGTCATTACACCGGACATGCTGGCACGAGTGTGGAACGAGTTAGAGTATCGCATCGATGTGATTCGTACTGCTCAAGGCGGTCACATTGAACATTTATAAAGGTATGGTACAAAAACTTTATTGTTCCACGGTTCTTTCGAGTGGTCACACAACGTGGTAAGTTGTTTGGTTGTGATTATAAAAACTTTCAAATTTGGGGTATTCTTTTTTATTCAGTCTTTATAATGGCTCCATGCTAGTCTTCTCATAACTGGTTTCCATGATTAAATTTTGACATTCAGAGCCGTTCACGACATAGCACTTAACAGATTGTTGTAAGATGAAGTGTACTTTCTGCATTCAGCAATGTCTTGGAATCTTTACTCCTTCGCCGTTTAAACAAACGTGTAATTTTATTAAAAGCAGCAACCTCCCTACACAGCATATATATAATAAGGGTCCGGAGCCTGGCTAAAATTATGTGAGACTGAAATTAAAAATACTGTTATTCTCACAAATCACAAGAGTAATGATAATAAACAAATTATACATTTAAATAGCAGTTAAGATATTCCATAAAGCCTTATTTATCTTTGTTATTAAATAATATAATTAAAAATTACGTTAGGAACAATTCTACTAGATCTAAGATATTTCGGAAACTACCGCCTTCAGAGGGCGTGGTAAATAATTTAACGCTAAAAGCTTTAATCTATAACTGTAGGTTTCTTGAAACCAATTTGCGAAAATTAAAAAATTGCAATCCGAGCCAATAGTTTTAGCCAACGTTTTAAACAGAATTGTTTCCAGTATTACGAACTTCTGATGCACAATCTCTGACGCCGGAACCTCGTGCATTTAAATGCGGCGCAAGATATCACGCGTAACAAATTAGTAATTCTGGATAATTATTTACTCATAAAGTTGGCAAATACCATAATCGAGGATTGTCATTGAATATTTTATCCATATTGGCTTCGCGTAGCAATCAATTTATGTTGTTGCGTTTATTTATGTAGTACTCACTCTTCAGGTTCAGCATCACACGCAATGTGGGATTATATTTATTCACTTTTATGACATTCTGACAAGAAAAATGTGAAATTTGCTATTATAGCATGAATTCCATTTACCTTGTGCTACAGCTCAAGCATCGCAGTACAAGAACATTAAACTTTTTTTTTTGTCGAAACTATCAGCCCAACAAATTAAGAATATAAAAATAAATGCTGATCTAATTGTAGCCTAAGTACGTGTTGAAAGTTCAACTGCGATTCTTCTTATGTAGCGTAAGGTAAATAGATGTCCACGTTACAACCGCGAAATTAACACTTTTCTTCTCAAAATTTCAAAAAAAGCGATAAATAAAACAATCCAATACTGCAACTGATGCGGCACCTTAAGGCACCCGTCTGCTAGCTGTATGTTTGTGTGAGCGAGGCACGACGCCAAGGGCGATGTTAACTGGCTCACCTGGGGCGGTATCGCCTCTAGTGCAGGACACTGAAACGGCGTGCAGTGGTATCGTTGATTACTCGCCTGAACTGACACTTTCAGAGGTTACCCTATCTATTTATTGGTAAAGAGTTGTTTAGTGTTAAGCAGAGTCCATTGCATGTTTCTATAGTAGTTCCACATGAATCCCGTGAGTAGTTTTCCAGATAGTCTTGCAACGTTTTTCTCTGCTACTAATTCGTTGCTTTTCGTATTTACCTGCACGGTAATGGTGCTGTTCGAGGAAACAGTTAGTATTATACTTGCAGTAGGTCAAATAAATAAACGATTGGTTGTATTTATTTGATGACGTATGGTTTAGGACCCGATGTGCCAGAGTACAGGAGTCGCTACTACTGCATATTAAATCTCCTTTTATGCTATACAAGCATAACCGATATTTTATAGCCCAATCTATAAAATCAATTTCGCACCGACTTCTTAAATCCGCGAGGCGTCACTTTACGTAGGTGTGTCTACAATAAAAACAATGATGCCTCACCGACGTCCTTCGCGTTCGGCACACGCGACAAGAGTCTCTAATCCAATAATATATAAA
>PNEQ01125467.1:0-19586 GCA_003012365.1 Medauroidea extradentata | reverse complement strand
CAAATTTAAATTTTTCATAAATAAATATTACGTACTTTTCACTGAATGAAAATTAGTACTCTTCATTATAGCAATTCCAAATTTTTCAAGCACTTTCAAGTACCCTAAATTTTTTTCCAGCACTTTCAAGGGCCCTTGAATTTGTTAATACTTTTTAAGCACTTTTCAAGGACTTTCAAGGAGCGTGGGAACCCTGAGTTCTTTGTGTCACAACTCCAACCCGCTCTGCCTCCTCCAGACGGCGACACAGTAATACTGTGTGTGAAATTGTGGCATGTGTATACTTTGGAACTAGGTAAGAGTGAATGAGGTTTACACAAATTTGACAAAGTGAATGTAAAGCAGCTTAGCAAAAGAAATTGGCACATCAAGTAAAGGCTTTATTCAACACCAGCTGTGGTACAAGAACTATACTGTTACGTGCTCACCTTGGGAGTTAAAAAAAAATCCAAAATATTAATAATAAATGTGCTATCCTACTAACTCAGGAGCCATTTGGTTGTACTTATGGGTTAGTGGCCTAGTTGGTCTAAAAATTTTTTAACTCGCTTAGGTGAAGCTTGCATTTTACCATGTCTTCATGCCCTGTCCAATTTGTATTTCATTTTAATTAAATAATAATTTAAAAAATGGGTTGCCAAATACTGTACGAAAACAAAGTTTTAAAGCCACCTCTACCCATTGTTGAACATTCACGGAATGTACCAGAACGTATGTGGATAGTCATTCGTCTTCGTGTTGTGAATGTTTAATATTTGTGACGAGTGTCTAATGGTAATCCGTTCAGAGTCGGTTTTCATGCCAACATCAAAAAACACTCGGCCTGAACACGAGTGCCACCCTTCACACATTTGTTTGTTTGCTCATAAAGGAAATTATGCTTACTGGCCACTAAATGACTAGGCGGTTTTAAAAACTTGCGAGCATGAGTCTGTAGGTTTCCTGTCCCGTTATCAGGGACTTTGTCGATCACCAGACGTGATTAATGCCTGTTCAAAGTTTTAATATTATGGGAATCTAAAAAGCCTAGATATTTTTACTTTTTCAATATTTTACAAAGTGTGATATTCACAGCATATATTTTACTCACTATTCGATTTATATTACATCTTTTTGTTTTCTGCTTGTTGAGTCATTATTTTTAACACTTTGCATTCAGTTCCACTTCGTTGTGGTTTTGGTTATGTGAACTTGTTACAATTTTTTAAAAGCAGATCTATAAGCTGGTATCTTGACTTTTTTTGACACTTGTAAACATTACTCAGGTTACATTTTGCATACTTGGAAGTTAAATTGTGACCTCATCCTACTCCTACCGAGATGGATTTCAATCATCCGCCATTGTCTTTTTCACCATTTTTTTAAAAAATTATTTTCTGCTGTGATACGTGAGCAAGTAACTAAAGATACTTTAAATAATAATACGTCACTACCATAACTGTTTGTATTCCATCAATTTCATAACACGGCTGTGCTGGCGTGCCTAATACTTTTGTCAACAAAAAACTCACCCAAATATTCGGCGATGTGTAGACTACACATTCATCCAAAAACATTTAACGAAACATTCGGCAAATCATTTGGCAAAGTCTCTTGGTTACGTGCAGGGGTGGCATAAGAATTATTTGACATAGAGCATATTTTACAAAATCTTCTGTTCTATAATAGTAGCTACCGTATCTAATCTTCGAAACCACCTTTTTTTAATCATAAAAAATGCATCAAGTATGGTACTTCAGATTGTTGTTTGCAGTAAATTTTAAATGCATAAGTTACTGGCATTTCACATGTGAAAATAATGAGGTCACTATTACACATTGACAAACACAATTAGCTTATTACAAAAATACTATGTAAAATTATTACACCACTTGTTTTGACATCACTTAGGAATAAAATAATAAGTTGTCACATTTATTAAACACGCAAACGGAATACAACAGAAATAGAGCAGGCCTAGTTTTTATTTGGAAATTTATTATGCACACAATTTTTGTTTACACTGACATGTAGGAAGGAGTCTCAATGCTGTTTTACTTAAATGAAAAGTGATTTGACTTGCGTTGTCACATTATAGTGATCCCAGCATTGTGTGAAAACTAGTTTTGCAACAAAGTTTATTCTGTTACAGGTCCTGGCACATTGGGGATGGTACGTAGAAAAACATTTCCACATTTACGTGATTCTTCCTTATTATTTTCCACCAAATATAATCACCGGAGCATTTTCATTTTCGAATTACTGAGTTTAGAAATGCCATATTTTAAAATGCAGCCCTAAACATTGTAACACGTTCTTATTGGCTAACACCTATGATGTAGTTGGACCGTTATCTTTATTAGCTGCCCCTCGCCAGGCATTATAGAATGTTTTAGAATTTTACAGAGACTTAAAAACACATATCAAATTTAATGAATCCAGTTACTTAAAAGCTAAATCAGGAAATTTACTTGTCAATGCATCATGGCAGCAGTTGCAGATTTTTTTGTTGACACATATTTCACTGGTATCAAGTTGAAAGGAGTGAAGACAGTAGTGATGTAGTTCAAACATATTGCAATGTTTTAGTGATATTTCTGAGTTTATGTCAGATTTAAAAAGTAAACCAAATTAAGTTTGTATGTGTGCAAAAAGTGAACCTACCGAGTTTATAGTTTGAATATTTTAAAGCAAATCTGGCTTTTACAGACTGGTGATTGAGCATTCTTGTGTGTACCAGGAAAATAACAGATTAATTCTACTATTACAAATCAATTTTTTCTCCCAGTAATTGCTACATTTCTTGTGAGCGACCACAAGAGCTACAGCCTGCAGTGCTGCCATCTCTTGACAAATTTTGCAAGACCCTGCCCACCTGTCAAATTATCAGCCAATCAATGGTGGCTTGAACTTGCCTATTGGCTAAGCCATCTCCATAGGCGGGGTGGCCACAATGTGGAACAGCAAAAACACAGTGAGTTGAACAGATGTTCAGATTTGGCCGCACCTTTTAACTTAAATTAACTTATTTATTTCATGCTAACAGTGTCATACTGTACACAATACACTGAAATAACCATTGCATACATCACCTGTACTCTTGTCATTAATAGCAGACTTTCAGGTCTGGTTTGTAGAAACCACACAGTCTGTCTTATATTGTCACACAGTGTTGCAGTAAATATTACATTTGGAGTAACTTTAATTGTTTTCCTGCTCAAGGGAGCTAATACACATTTATAACTCTTCGGATTTCCAGCTACACCTATTATTACTACATAACAACTGGAGTTAACACAATTTCACGAACTAAATGTAAGTACTGTAGTTTTAACGTTTGTGTAAACAGACATGCAATATGTCCAATGACATCACATGGAATCAACATGGCGGCACTCGTTTTTACTGAGCTAAAATAAATGCTCTTTAACTTACATTTTTATTGAGTTATATGGACACAAATAAAGAAAGTGTCGTACCAATATTCATTAAATTAACTGTACTTTTCAATAAAAATTAGAGAAAAAATAGGTTAACATCCCCAAGGTTAACATCCCCACTGTGCAGATGCCACGAGTGTTGAACATGTCCGACTGTGCTGTTGGAAGGTGTGTGTGTGATGCTGGTAACTACTTTCCAGTTTACTTGGCTCCTTACACGGGCAATCATAAACACGTAGTGTGCGTCTATTACCTGCTGTACTAGGGTATTGCGTTTAATTTGTTTGGCAGAATTTGAAACTGTGGAGGTGATGGTGTTAGTGCCTCCAGGCAGGGCTGTCTACAGGGGGGAAGAAAGGGTACATTTGTCTTAGGAGGGCTCCGGAAGGCCCTGAACGTCTGCAGTTCAGGGAAATCAATACCATTTGGATATTTTCAAAATATTAACTGGAAACTCGTAAATACCACAGTACGAAACCGATAAGACTGTCAGTCTCATTCCATTTGGTACACACACTAACAAAACCTTATTACACAGAACACTCTATACTATAAGTGGTTCAGGATAAAGTGAGCACTCAGAAAAGCCCTGCTTAAGTTCTATTTCCAGCTAATTTGTATCTTTCCACGTGTAACGGCTAACGAAGGGACATATCTAACCTCTCTGGACATGTCTCTTAATGTGTGCGCGTGAGAGATAAATTGTGCAGTCAGTATTAATTGATACAGTTAAATAAAAAAAGTTTAATAATTATATAAAATACAATTTTGTCAATTTCTGTTGATTTTGTTTCTGTATTGTTGAATTTATGTGGGAAAACACATGGGACTATATTGCATAATTTAGGTGCCAACCATACAAGCAGTAAGGCAACTATAGTTAACATTGAAATTATACGCAGTAACGGCTAGTGATATTTTTCAAAAGTAAAATTTTTAGTGCTTACTTTATCCTGAATGACCTATGCACTTCAACAGTCTGGCATGGCCTACAAATAAAAAAAATAAACCACACTCTGTAGCAATGGGGTTAGGTGGGGAGGGATGTAATGTCTGTCTGCTCGCGTCTTCGTGTGGCAGTTCTTGTTCTTCCGTAAAAGACATGAAGCAAATAGAGCAGATGCATGCAGTGGTGAGTCAGATTTCAACATTCATGGTTGTCACCTGCCGGCTTGAGCGACACGCGGACTCTGCTATTTAAGTTACCAAAATACTACATCACTGTCTTTTGCTATTTTTATGAATTAGGTTTTACCTTCCAAACTGTTTAGCTCAAGTAAGATAAGTAAGGAAAATTATTTCATTTTACACTTAGTGTTTGCTTCCATTTTAGGAATTTTAAAGTAGGCCTAATATTGATAATGATATCTTGAAGCTGTAGGACTCGCTTGCGAAATATGAAAAAAGTGTAAAATTAAAAAGCTATTTTTTTTAATTTTTAAGCTTTTTACAGAACGAGGCAGGCAGTCAATGTTAAAGGCTTTAATGCAATGCACACAATGATTTTTACTGTTGATGTTAACAACCGGGATACTTCTTAATGAAATGTTATGGAGAAATTGAAGATTGTTTAAGTCATACAATGTACAAATATGCATATGCATCTTGTAATATAATACACCATTCATCTGAAACATAAGACCTTGCTTTATTTCGGCTTACTTTCATTATTTGTGATGCTTTAGGTGCAACAATCTAAAGAACTTTGTGGTATAGCTGCCAACTGGTACGTTACTAAGAAAAATTAATGTACAAATTGTAATACATTTGTGTTAACGTATCTATTCTTAGTAATTAATACTATGTTACTTTAAAAAATGTTACGATTGCTGAAGTATAAAATATACACAGTTTTGTTTGGTTTTGGCAAAATATATTTTTCGCTTAGATATAATAAACATTAAGATAAAGCATTAATATATTTTTTTTATCAGGAAACGGTGAGAGTGAGAGATTTTGGTCAGCACCTAACATCGAGGTCTTCAGCGCTGGTGAGGGATGAATGAGGTGAGTATGAAGTGGTGCCGGAATAAAAATGTAGGGGAAACTGGAGATTCCCAGAGAAAACCAGCCGACCAACGGCATCGTCCGGCACTATTCCCACATGCAAAAATCCGGGGACTGACTCTGCCGGGAATTATCAGAAACTGATTTAATCAAGAGCATAGACACTCGTGAAGGGGGCCTGGCCTCAAAATATTTGCTTATGAAGGGCCCCGAAATTTCTGTCGACAGCCCTGTGTGTTGGGAGTGTGATAATATTACAAGGACAGCCAGAAATACCTATAGGCCTACACTTTTTCCAAAGCTACTGCACTAACTACCTACAATAAATAAAATAATATTAGTGTGGTAAAACAGTATTTAATGGTAATATCAGAGTACTGAAGCTGACAAAAATGAGGCTGACCAAATTGTGTGTGTGCCTAGGTGTGTACATAATGTATTGAATTATGTGTGTGTATGTTATGTAGCCTATTGAATTGTTATGTGTGTGTGTATATATTTTATATAGGCCTATGTAACATTGACTACTCCAACAACACTATGCAGTGTTATTATGGATGATGATGAATAAATAAATATACTTATTAGTGTAGAAATAGAGTTATTAGCTCTGAGAAAGTTTTCACATCATTCCAAAACGTAACATTAAAATATTAAACTTGTAACTAATTTAATTGCTTTTTAGTAAAATTTGAAACACAAATGATATTACAGTGAAAATTAAGCTTTCAACTCGTAATTTCAATGTCTTTAACACTTTTAGAAACAGTTTAGGGGTATAATTGGCTGATGAAAAATGTTAAGACGATATAAATAGCCCTAAGTAAAAAATTGTTTAACTTATTTTAGGTTAAATAGCCTAGCCTGACCTGACCTATTCCAGCATTATGTTAGGTAAGGTTACCGAATTTAACCAAAAATTTTTTTTGTAGGACAACTTATTAAAAAGTTATCTAGAAACATTAGTAACAGTCCTATGTAAAAAAAATTGTTAGGTTGCAATGAACCCTAACTTTAAAAAAAATACGTAGGCCTACTTCCAACATAGTCGGAAACATTTTTTATTTTAATAAACTATACCTCTAAAATCAATAGTTTGGCTGTTATACTATGAGTAGCCATTCTTAACATTACCCAAATGTTTTCTGAACACGTTACTGCAGTTTGTATTAGGATAAATATTTTTATTAAACTTTTGTTTTAAGGATGTTTAAGTAGGTGAAGGGGGGGGGGGGTTGGTTGGGCACAACTGGGTGACAAGATACAGAGAGGTATATTCAGGGGAAGGGGTGATCATGAGTGGAAGATACAGAGGGTGAGGAAGAGGTCAGAGAGAGGAAAAACACTATGATGGTGAGAACGGTGAAGGATTGGAATGAATTGGCGAGGGATGTGGTTGAGGTGACAGGAGCGAGGGAGTTTAGGAAAAGGTTGATGCGGTCTGAAAATTGAGAAGTTGTAGGTTAAGCAAATCCTTGCCACAGGGCTGAAGCCCAATTGCAAGAAGAAAAATTAAATTAAACTAAAAAAAAAAAAAATAATAATAATAAATAAAAAAAAAATTAAATATTTTTTGGAGTTAGTAATGCTAATATTTAAAACTTTATGTTAATGAATGTGCAAATGAAACAGTAAAATTAAAATTTTGAGACACTACTACAGACAAGAAAATAGCCAACAACACTATTAATTTACGTTAGACATTTTTGAGTGATTAACAGTCTATTTCACAGAAGTCACTTCTCATTGGTACATGGTACATAACGATAACTGCAGATGATGCATCAGTACTCTTCTCGTAACATGATACCACTAGTCAATCAAATTCTGTAGCACCATCAGCTCAGACAACAGGTCTGCACAGTTGTGCCAGTGCCTTAATTATATCAAATTGCTTTTTATAAATGCATACTTCTTTATGCTGTACTAGTTCTAACTATACAGCATGCATGATGAATATTTCCATTTACAATTAATTAGATACGTACCTGAGGCAAATCAACATCTCCATCAGGTCTGATTGAAGCTGCAGTAAAAACCATGGTAGGATTCAATTCTGCAAGTTTTTGTTGAAATAACTGTCTGTCAGTTATTGAATGACAGCCCATACAAATCACTTCAAATGCGGAGCCATGTAATTCAATAATTTTCTTACTACCAGCTTTATGATGTAATCTATCAACATTTTGTGTAACAGTGCACTGTAGTTTACCATTCTGTTCTAACTTACTTAAGGTAAAATGAGTTTCATTGGGAGAAAATGAAGAAAAGCGTGGCCACCCAACGTAATTACGAGCCCAGTACCTTTTTCGCAGCAAGGGACTCTTCATAAAATCTTGGAATTTAACAGGTCGTGATGAACTGCGAGCATACAGGCCCACTTCTTCAGACCGATAATCCGGAATACCACTCTCCGTTGACACACCTGCTCCCGTTAAAACAAGGAGTCTTTTACAGGCGCGTACAAAACATTTCAACTTCTCCACATCTTCATCTCGAGAAGGACTGTATTTGGGGACAAATGCATAAGAACTATAAAACTTTCGAACTGTGAGAAACGGCACGCTAACAACAGGTTTCAGTAACGTTGTCATCTCGTTATAGAGTAAGACAACAAGCCTTGCCTGCACACAATAAGCTTCCATGCTAATTCAGATGTCATCACACCTTTGTTGTTGTTCTACGAACAAAATAAACATTTGAAATAATTATGACAGACGATACGAAAACAAAAACACCTCCATGGACTTACACATGGAACCTCCATGCCTCCATGGACTTACACAAGCCACCTTCCGTTATTCACTGATTTCACTGACCAGTGTTTTCAGTAACATCGTAACTTATTTACTCTATGGTTCCGATATTGCTGACGGCACCGATAGTCAGCCGTATATTAATGGTTGAATTGGTAGTGGTATTAGCGCTCCGTTTACACATGCTGCAACCAGGCTGAGGGTGTTTGCACGTTTCTGGCAACCGTGGCAGGAGGACGGTTGCAGAGTTTGTTCACAGGATGTTTACCTTTACTTTTATTTCCTTGTTTCGAACAAATCTAAAATCAAAACAAACTGTATTTATGTAAAATATGGACGAAACTTAAGTTGTTTTAAAATAAAATTATGCAATTTTAATTTTTAATTATATGCAGGTGCATAATTAAATTTATTTCTACAATTTATTATGTTGTACATGTAAGCTTTGTTTAGGCGGTCTACACCTAGCTGCAACTTTTACAACTTCTACACCCAAACTTCAACATCGCGTTTTTCTTGCCGGAAGTGACGTTTTGGTTATTACAACCAAAGCGTTCAGGCGGCGGGTGTAACTGCAACTTCCACACCCGGGTGTTACACCTTCTACGCCTCCTCTGCCAGGTGTAGTAGTTTGGGTGTAGAAGTTGTAAAGCGAAATTCGGCGCTATTTTCGAAACGTGTTACAAGTAGCTGTGTTGTTTAAAGAAGTTGGCTTTCCAGTTTTGAATCAGAACAGCTGCTATATAGTAAAAATTGTATTCAGTTTCATCTGGGAGGTGGGAAAAACAAAATTGCTATTTGTATTGTTATTTTTGGCAACGTTTTGTGGGTTATGTTACTATTTGTTATGAATATAGTTATACCAACTCGTAAAACTAATACAATTTAAGAATGGATATTTTGTTTCCTGTAGAACTACCTGTTATGTGACGTGCGAAACGAGCTGCATAAAGGTTATACAATAAGGTTATAGGACCAAAATTTAATTTTATTAAAATTCGTAATTAATGCAAAACACTACATATTTGCTCAAATAGGTGCTGTAACAGAACATTCATCAACAGATTCATCCCCTGCTTATACCATTGCATGCATTAAAATATCTCGCAATATTTACATTTACTGCCATATCACTAACCACGGCCGTAGAACAGGTCTGGACACTCGCCTTGATATTTGACCCCCTTGTTGTTTGACTGTAGTTCACCAAGTTACCGAGAATATTGTGCCTCTCTTGCTAGTTTTAATTTGGAAGGAAAAGTGCCAGATTTTATACTAGCATTAATGCACATTGTTAAAGGTTCCAAAATAGCCATTATAATTTTTTTAAGAAACGTATTCGTGAAGAAGTATTTTCCTTTATACAGTCCATTTGCAATAGTAAATACACAATTTAGTAACTCCATGGTGGTAGCTGTTTATATTCACTGAATATTGCATTTTAGCGTTTTCTTGTAAATGCAAACAGTTTCGGCAAATGTTTGCTAACAGCTTGTGACCAATGCAACCGCTAAAATACGCCAATTGATGGTCGGTTGACGACAATACCCTGTGCGAGGCTACATCCGTTTACTGAGATTACCGATTTTACTGGCGTTTCAGAGCATCAGTGTTGTCAGGAACACGGGCCTGTCACTAGATAGGGCAAATGCTTCTTTTATTGACGACTAACAATTCCGGTTGTACCAGCATCAACATGTGATTTAAAGTTGGAAGAATTGTTTTGCAACTTAAGCATTTTAACTATATTAATGCTGTTGTAAACGAAATGGAATTTGAAATTGAAGGTTTTTAAAGTGTTTCGTAAATAGAGAAAATTCTCCAACGATTACTTATGGCGTTGAGTTGGTCTTCCCGATACAAATTTTAAATTAGACGAGAGTAAACATAATTTCAACAGGATTTTACTAGGAGTATGCATACCATTGTATTAAAATGCATAATTAAACAATATTTTCAGCACGAGACAACCTCTGAATTCTGAGCATGAATATGCGCATATAGTTGCATTATCCAAACCATGCCACGGGTACAAACTGTTGCCTGTTGGGCATTGGCAACACTTACTTGCGTTCTCTTTAGCTAACACTTGTGGTAGACGTGAACATGTGATATTTTGTTGACTAGGAGTATTCTTTAAACATTTTCAATATATTTTTTCTCCTAAAACACTTAAGACATGTTTTAATCATATTTTTTCATGAATGTAGGCATTTGCGAATTGTTTTTTACCATGTACCAGGTTTTCGTTTAAAGTACCAGCTTTTTTGCGGTGTCAGTACCGGGATTTTGGAGTCACCGTCTAACACCCCTGAATATAGTTAGTGTGACATTTGATTGAGTAAAATTACTTAATATCTTCAATTTATTAAATGATATGATAACCATTAATTTGTGTACCGGTAATAATAATAATAATAATAATACAAAGGCTTTTCGTTCCTTTACAAAGTTCAGACATGTTAGACAAAATTTTTACAGTATAATATAAAGTTTCAAAGAAATATTTAACAGACTATTCTAATGAAAAGATGAATATTTTTTTCATACGCAAAGATTACTTATATACTGATCATAGCAACATGATTTCAAGTATGTACTGATAGACGAGTGGTAAAGGGCGTGTGGTAAGAACAGGGATGTAAGTTCGAATCCGCACCACGGCGAGATAATTTTTTTTTTTTGTGGTCTTACAAATTAAACACAAGTCACCAAGACAATTTACACACACACACACACATTTAATATACGGCATCACCTTTACCAGTACTTTTACTTCCACCAACGATGAGATTGCGATACTAGCACACTCTTGCAGCTAACGATGTAAACAAACATGGCCAATGCACGCCACATTATTTCAGATAGAATTTCATGCTGCGTGGTTGGTACCTCTGGAAGTATTAGCGAGCCAAAAACACAACAGAAATAAGCAAAGAGGTCTAACCTGGCAGTGAACTCTCTTTTTCCTTTCCATACTCTTTGGTCAGGAAAACAATCTTTTTGGCAGAAATTCGAAAGTTGAAGTGATCTAATGGTAGAACAAGGTGTCTTTTTTTAAGATATAAGGGCCAAAGTGGGTATCTATTAATTTATATAAGTTTATTTAACATCTGTTTATAGTTACTGTGTACCGTCTAACGGCACACTATACAACTGGGTCGGAATCCCGAAGGGTCACACAAAATGAATGGGTACATGAATGGCAAGTTCGGTTACAAAAATCACAATTTATTAGGTGCGAGTAAGTACAACAAGCGCACGAGCGCAACGACAGCAATACAAAGCAGGTACATACATCATGACGTCGCAGAAGGCGATTCTTAAGCAGGGCTAAATCAAACTACATTCAACGGACGTTCCCCATTGACACACCGTCGGTAAACTCAGTCGAAAAACAGTTTAAATGCAAAGGAGTAGACGCGTGATTTACCGCACTGGTAGCCGAAGCACCCAGCACGTACGACTCACAATAAACAAAATCAAAACGCAAACTGAAAACTTACCATACGCATTGTAACTGGCGGAGTGTTGATGAAGGAGCGGCCCGAACTAGCCCAGTCGAAGGCGGCGGCGAGACTGCCGGGAGTTAGCTTGCTCGAGAGGCGGAAGGCCGGCTGAGCGTCACAGGTAGGGGAAGGGATGGAAGAGGGGAAGAAGGGAGGGAGCACGAAGACAGCCGAGGGGACCCGAAAGCGTCCGAAGTAGCCGAGAATGACGACGATGACAGTTGACAGCTTACACTGGCGGCCACACACACGAGCACATAAGTTCCAGAAAATATGGCTGGGCGAAGTAACACAATAGATTCCTTTGCCAAGGAGCCCATTACAGGATAAGTTCTGGACATGACCGAACCCTCAGTTCAACTGAAGCATTCGTCGTATAGTTTGCAAAGCCTAAATAATGTTTAGAGAATCGTACCTAGCTTATGTATTTAAAAATAATGGATACAGCTTCCCAAACCTTAAATATACACAATGTTTAAGTTGCGTAGTGAAAAAAAGTAGAAAATTATATCAGTTGTGCTCTATGCATAAAAATTTTAAAAATATACCAACTTTATTTTTATTGTAAAAACAATTTACACAACGAACAAAGTAAACATGATTATTTATCGAATTAATGATATCCCAGATATGTCGGAGATGTAGTTGCTAGGCTACACTCATTGCAGTAATGTTTACTGATTTTATGTTCCGATAATAACTATTTACTGACGGAGAAATATTTTAACTGATTACTGACACGGTTTCCTTATTGTTCACGGACACTGGCGAAAGTGATATCAGTGTTGTCAGCAAAAACGGAAGGCGGCCATAACCTGCAACGTTGCCAACCTTGAGTAATGCCACCAAAGACAGTGCTTTTTTCCCGAAAAGATCGTACAATGCATGGAGGTAGGAGTACCTAGGAGATGGCACATTTGGATTTCCTTGAAGTTGGCGTACATATGTCAGTTTTGAGCGAACAATTCGTCATTGTTGGCCAACACACTGCGAGTAGATCGAGTGAAAAGTATTTGTAAGCTCGTATGGTATTGATGGCCAGAGAAGGCTGCGGTTGTCTGTCCTAAGCGTGAATCGTTGGTACTTAAGGTACTGACGTAGGTATTGCTTGAACGCCCATGTAATGGCAAGGCACTATCGTTCATTGATGTCGTAACGGCGCTCGACAGGATCCAGTTTAGCACTGCCGTAATCAATTATGCACCTCTCCCCGCAGTCGTAGGGCTGGTACACGACTGCGCAAATGCAGCCCTGGCTGAAATCTGTCTGAACGTATAAGTGGCGTGTGGGGTCAAAGCATGAAAGTTGTTTACACGTGCGATACTGTGCCTTAATCTGTCTGAAGGTGTGTTCAGCGGCATCTGTCCAGCCATATTTCAGTTGGTATTACAAGAGTTTGATGAGTGGTGCAGTGATGATTGCAAAACTTTGAATGTATTGCAGAAGCCAGTTTATGAGACCGAAAAACTTTTTTAGTTGTTTGCGCATAACAGGTGTAGGCCATTCCACAATGAGGCGTAGGTGTTTTTCACTGGGCCTATTGCCAGTTCGTTTACAATGTGACCTAGAAAATCTAGCTCAGTCTTGCCGATGTGGCACTTACAGTTAGTGCATGTGAGATTGGCAATGTTGAAACGTTCCAATACCAGATGTAGGTGGCGAATGTGTTCCTTCCAGCTGTTTGACCACACGACGTCAAGATACGCAATGGCGAACTTCCCAATATAGCCATCTAGCACGTGCACCATCATAGCCTGGATAGTCGCTGATGCGCACCCAAGGCCAAAAAAAAAATGGCACAGAACTGGTATTGGTTAACTTCCGGAGTTGTGAAGGCTGTTTTGTGTCTGTCGGCTGGCAACGCTAGGACTTGCCAGTACCCTGACCTGAGGTCAATGACGACATGACTTTTGCTGAGCCGAGTATGTTAAGTGCGTTGTTGACATTTATGACAGGTGGAGCAGACGATTTGGTGATCTGATTGACGGGGCATAGATCCACACAAAAACGCCAAGTACCGTCTTTCTTGGGTGCGAGGGTGATGGCAGAATTAAAGTTACTCTCAGAAGGTTCAATAACACAGACAACATTTCACTAACCCGATGTTCAATGATGCTGCGTTGGTGCTGGTGGTAGTCCCGTGGCGGCACGTAGACAAGGTCATCGTGCGTGGTGGGTATCGGGTGCACGGCCATGGAGGTGTGGTGTAGCAGGTCGTCGGCGGCGAACACTGCCTGCCGCTCATCCAAGATGTGCTGTACTGCTGCCTGATGTTCTGGCGGGACTGCATGGTCGAACTCTGTGGGGTTAACAGGTGGTTAGACGTACTTGTTTTGTCCGTGTTGGGAGTGTGAATTCGGGGCCTCCCTACCGTCTTGTTGTCGCATCTGCGTGGACAGTTGGAGTGCCAGTGGAACCGCTGACCCAGGCAGTAGTGACATTGTGTGCTCGGGGTGGTCGCCGTAACGTAGTGTCAGTTCCCAGGGTACCAGGTGCGTGGTCGTCGGTGTTGTGTGCTGGGGTGCTCACAGCTTCCGTGGAAGTGTGTGGTGCTGGCCCGGTCCCTGTTTTGGTTCGCGGCACTCACGTCCCGCGCCCATCCTGCCCCTGTGCCGTGCTGCTGCGCCAGTGGTTGCATGTTGTATGTCACGAGCCACTCCGGCCAGGTGCAGATGAAATTCTCCAGGCCGTTGTGAATGGCTGGATGGAGTGCGGAGCGGTATTCTGGAGAACTGCCTATAACACGTCTGTCGTGACATCATTCAGGTAGAAGCCAGTTACAAGGTTCACCTTCTGTCATATGAACGTCTCTAGGTCCTCCTGTGGATGCTGGTGTTCTGTGAAGATGTTGAGTTGTGTCTGTAGTGCTGTGAGGGTATTTGCATAACGCACAGAGAACTTGTTGACAAATTGCTTCCACATCACGTTATACTCCTGTTACAGTCTGCCACCAGGTGCGTGCATCGCCTTGGAGTTGGTCACCGATGAGGCTCAGCCAATCCTGTTCGGCTACACGGTACCTTTGTAAACATTGGACACAGGCTTCTATGAAAGACCTGGGGGTCTTCCGTTCCCTTGCCGGAGAAGGTTGGCAGCATCTGGAACTTTGGCAGTGTGTTATAGTGGTAACAGGTCACACTTGGTTCTGTGATGGTTGGTAACACTGTGGGAATATTGCGTGGCTGCGTTAACTGTAGTATGTTCGGCGTTGTTGGTGGCAGCGCTGTTGTTTGGGTGGCGCCCATGTGACTTGCCCTAGTTGCGTGCTTCACTGTGTTGGTATTTACGACGGTGGTGGCATTTGCGACGCAATCTCGGCACTGGTAGAAACCCCTGCGAAATAGGTCCCATTCCTCTGTCGTCATGCACGTGATGTGGCCACGTTGGTTGCATTCACTGCACGTGGATTGACCGCCTTGCGGTTGCTCACTGTTCGGGAAGTCACAGGTGTCCCGTTGCACTGGCGTCCTCGATTCGTTAGCTAGACTGATACCTATGCGCGTCACTTGTTGTGCAACGCTACGCTATCCACACATGAATTGTCTGGTGTGAAGTTGCACCTGCTCCACGACATAAAGAGTTCCCTTGGGAACTATTCGATCACATATGGTGCAGGCTACCAGGTCGCGCCCTGAGCCCACCCGTGATGGCCGTCGAATCTTTGTATCATGTGGTTCGGTGCAGTGTAGTGGTATTGATGCCATGATTGGTGTAGGGCAATTGCAAATCTTTGTTGGTGCTTCATGTTTCACAAACGGGTCACTGCTTTTTACGCTGTGACATCGGTTGCACGGTTCCAGAGTCCACGTCTCCATCACGGTAGCGTCGGTCGCGTGCTGCAGGTGCCCGACGCAGGCGCACAGACAATCTTAGCGGGGGAAGCATCCCTCGCCGCTCGTGCATGCCACTGCGGCCAGTGTCTGTGCTGTCTCCCAGTACACTCTGCTTAGCTCTCGTGAGGAGATGATGTGTGGAGGGTGGTCCATGGCTGACTGCCCTCGCTTTGGGTACGCTCAGGTCCCTTCGGCTCGGCCCGATGTCTTGCGAGGTGGGCTGCGAAAACCACGTGCTCACAATTGCTGGTACGGGGGTGTTTTGGAATGTGTGTCCTTTGTCTGCGTGGGTGGTGCGCAAGATGGCAGGTTGTTCTTGGCTCACTCACACGTGCTATGCAATGGCGGTGGCTTCTCCCCAAACATAGACATGCAAATCACTAGGCACTGTTTATCGTTGAAAATTGTACGCCCTTTGTTGCGGTGCAAACATGACGTAGACAGGATCACTGGTTGTGGTGGTGATAGTGAATTTAAGGCATTGAGACTGGAATAAAAGTTGCCAGGCGCCAGCTAACCTTTTCACTCGGGTTAGCACGAGACTCTTGAAGAGGTGAAACTGGTGTAGGATCGAGGCGAGCCCCCTCGCGTGATGGTCTGTCGTGAATTGGGGTGGGTGATTGGAGATGGTGACGTCAGCGTGGTGTGCCAAGTACCACGTGGTGATTTGAATAACCTGAATTCCACAAAATCCCATGCGCATCTCATAGCACGAGTAAAGGTAAATTGAAATCACTGAATAAATGTTCATAAAAGTACAAAAGGTGATATGATGGTGGCGGATTAAGGTCGCCGGCCTTAAGTTCCCTCGTGACGCGGCGTAAGAGGAAATTACACTAAAATCACACACATGTTCGTGGCCAAAGGAGAGCATTTTAATCACACAATACTGTGAAGATGAAATGAGCTTTTCCTCAACGAGCGCGGTCGCTGGGTTTATGGCTGCCCGTTAGCTTAAACTGCAAAAGGGTGCGTTGAGCACATGGTGAAAAATTAAGTACGGAAGTTAAGGCGTGGTGGGCCAGGTCTTCCACGTGAACGGTGTCCCGGGGCACAAATGAAGAAAAAGGTTCCAGAAGATTAATTGAAAACACTATTGCACTGTACCTGATTGACTAAGTACATTGAAGCCCCCCGGGACAGCGACACTGGATGCGTGCTCACGCCTGCTCCGTAGACCCGCTAGTTGAAGACTGACTTCCTCCTTGTCCTCCGCTCAGCGCGTGGCTTCCCGGAAGTCGGGGAAGGGAAGTTGAAATTCTCTACATGAAGGTGGAATGGTCACATCAGTTTTATACAATGGTTTTACAATGTGTGGTTATGCGTGCAGCATAATTAAAATAATATGTCCTGCTGAAAAAGAATATAAACACTTGCACTTGACAAAGAATACGCTAAACATTGAGATTTAAGTGACAAGGAAAAATTATGTTACGCAATCATGATGAAGTCATCTGTCCACATTGCTCCTTAAAATTACTGAGATTAATAAAGTTAATTGACTGTGTTGTAAATAAAGTCTGCAAGGACAGTTTTTAGTTTGGCGCATAAAATTCTTCATGGGAAATACGCCGGTTGTTTGTTGGGTTTGCCAATCTGACGATGTCGTGCGCAACAACGCATAGAAGAGTATATGAAGGGGGTGGCACTTGTTGGTGGATGGCTGGTGTGTTACTGAGCAATGTTCCGCACATGCCTGGTGCTGCGATGATGTGCGGCACGAAAATAGCTGACCTGGCATATTGTCTTTGGACCTGGCTAACGTCAGTGTATTCGATGCAATAAAATGCATTCGTAGTTAGTTATCATCACTCTGGAACTTGAATTAAATTGATGAAACTGTTGCTATGTGCAATAGCTACCTTGCTGTCTGCACTCCTCTAAACTTACTCACTACGTTTATTATTTTTTTTATTTATTTCATCATTCTGTAAGACCCCTTTCATGACAAAGTCTATGGGTGTAGAACTTGTCAAATTTGTAGATATACAGAAACATATTTATATATTTACATCTTATGCATAAACATTAGACAGGTTAAATAAATATAAAAATTATAAAGAAATTAAAACAATATAACAATATAGCCTACATTGTTATTGTGCTTTGCATGTGTCAATTTGAAACATTAAACTTACGTATTCACACATATAATATACATACAGGATATTATAGTTGTTACAATTATAATTATTTATTTACAATGAAAATATTTGTATTCAAACAGTACAAACTACACAACCTGAATCCATTTAATCAAATCATTTGTTAGTTTATCATTATGCCTTCTTGTGTGATTTACCATTTACTTTCATAAAATTTGTTAAGAGTATAAAATGAATGTTCTTTGAGGAAGATTTTTATGATCATTTTAAAGTGTTTGCTGTTTTTAAAACACATTAATTTTAATTCCTCTCGCAACTTATTGAAAATTTTAACACATGTGTATGCACATCCTTTTTGATATAATTTCAAAGTACTTAATGAAATGTGGAGGTGTACTGAACTTATTGTGTTGTGAGAGTGTAAATTATTGTTTTTAATAAATAGGCTATATTTTCATTATCAGATATAAATGATAGAGCAGAATATATTAACCGTGAAGGGAGTGTTAGGATACCAAATTTTTTAAATAAAGCGAAATATTAGTTTTTAACTAAGAAAACCTTCAATTGTAATGGTGCATGCATTGACAATGAGCAAATTTTACGAGTTAGCTTTTGTAACCTGCTCCATTAAATTTACCCAGTTTTTTAAGTCCGTGTAAGATTACAAAAAACAGTATAAAGCCTTGCGGTCGGGCAGCAAGCGACAACCTGTCCAATTTTGTCGTACACATGTTTGCCAATAAGAACGTGTTTTCAATGTTTACAGCAGCATTTGAAAATATGACCTTTTTAAAGCTCAATAACTAGAAAATTTAAATATGCACAAAATTATTACTTTATTTGGCTGCATTTGGAGTGAAAATATTTAGGAAGATTCATGTAAGTGTTAAATTATTTTTCTAGGTACTACCCCAATTGAACAGATGTCGATTTCAGTGCTTATTGTGTCATACGGTACACAATACGCACAAATAACCATTACATATTTAAACTATACTTTTGAGCAAACTGTTTCAGGTTACTATTTTTTTTTTTTACATGCAGTCTGTTTTATATTGTCACATGGCGCTGTAGTAAATGTTGTGTTTGGAGTAAATTTAATTGTATTGCTGCACAAAGGAGTTACTGTAGACACTTATAACTATTCGGAGTTTCATCCATACCCGTTCTTACCACACACAACAGGATTAAATGTGATTTCCTTTTCCATATTCCCATTTAACCCCAAGAATCTTTAAATCTCCTGCTAACATCACCCAACAATCATCTTAAACTCTATTTCAGCTGCTTTTGCCTTCTCTACATCTCACCTGCCCAATACTCCATTAACCACTATCCTCATCTGGGAGAACTTTTTGTTGATCTGCTTTATTAGGCCTGTCAGGTTGACGCAGGTGGGGCTGGTAGTCTGTCGGCGAGGGCGAAGAGGTCGATCCTTACCCTGGGAGACTGAGCTGCCTCCGGGGGCGACGTCCACCATCTTCCTCACCAGACTCTCCCCACCTCGCAGTGACGCGCAGTGTGGGAAACTAGTGCTGCACCGGAGGCAGTGTTTCCATAGCAGGTGAAACCAAAGGAGGATGGGAGGAAGTTGCAACAATGGGGTGTTGATCCCCTAGACCGGAGAGCACGAAGGTGTCGGGATAGGAAGTTGCATCGGAAGGTAAGCATTGGGTGAGGACGAGTAGGAGGGGGAAAGAAGGAAAATGGACTCATTTGGTGACTGCAAAGCCAGCCGAACTACGGCGTGGCTATTGAGTAGGGTGCCATGTCGGGCAGCAGCGGAGTCTTCCTTCTGAATCTAGCACAGTCCTGTCTAAGGATCCCTAACCTCCAGTGCCTTCCGTACTTCCTTCCTTGTCACTTTGACGTCGTACCTCCTGGCCCACCTAGCCCAAACACTAACACACGTCCGCCCGAGCAGCAGCAGCTGGACGGAGGCCTTTTCCACCCC
>PNEQ01125466.1:0-19584 GCA_003012365.1 Medauroidea extradentata | reverse complement strand
CCGCCACCACCCTTCCCCCGACCAAACCGCCTGTTCAGTTGCCGGCACCGCTCGCGGCTCGCTTCGTGACCGGCACAGTGCACACGGCAATTGCGTGCTGCGCGCGCTAATCATACTACATGTTTGTACATATTAATGGGCATGTATTCACATTTATCACACGGAGAAAAACGGTTCGGTTAACTGAAGGTTCGGTTAACTGAAGGTTCGGTTAAAACAGAGTCGGATAAGCGGGGAAGGAGTGTACTGTTGTGGAGTGTTAGTTCAACATCTAAGAATTTGGAATGTGTTTTTGAGTGTAACCATGTAAACTTTGACGCAGTGTCCGGTGAGAGTGAGGTAGAAACGGAGCTGCGTTGGGATGCTCTGGGCGCCACCCGGTTAAGCGTGTAGCCGGGAACACGAGGCTCGATGGGTCGTGGTCTGTTCGTGCCGGCGTGCCCCTCTCTCACCTGGCGAGTCGAAACAGCTGCGGATCGGAAAACACAGGGAGGATCTGGAGAAAACTACACCTTACATGGACACTTATGGGGCGGTCCACACCCCCATACCCTAAGGCTTTAAGCGAGCCAGTTCCAAATGACGAAACAAAGTAAAACACTGGGTCGGATAGTGGCACACGCACGTTACGTTTCTCGGTGGAAGAATCAGAGTCCCGAAGCGCACCACGTCTCTCTCGTTCTGTCCATCGCGGCCGCTGCTTCAAAACTGCCTTCTTCATGCACTGGTAGAGGGAGGGGGCAGCGAAGACAGGTGTCCTGCACTGGCAGATGGCCGGGATGGCAGGTGTCACACGTCGGTGTCAAGTTCACACATGCCCTGCCACCGTCACTGATCTGCCACACACACTCAAGTATCGCACATCTGCCATTACCAACCAGTGCACACCTGCCACTGACACATGCTGCAAACACATGCCGCGACCAGGTGCAACTCCAACAGGCCTGTGGCCTGGTACAACGACATACGCCCCCCTCCCGAAGACGACTGGTCACGGCTGTGTGTGTGCATTCGTTATGTACTTTGCTGCCGGTGTCGCCCACGACGACTGAACACTAGGGTCTACTGTGGGTCGAAGTCTCCGGCTTCATCTCCTGAGTCGTCGGATGGTGCACAGGAGGTCTGCTGTTTCTGTCGCGGGTGAAGTCGTAGGTTGTAGGGCTCCCTCCGGTGTCTGTTGGTGTAGATCGAGGGAGTAGACGTTGGGGTGCCGGCCGTCGTTAACACCAGCATGTCCTGGGATGTTGTGGTCTTTATGTCCTGACATTCTGCCACTGGCGTCTGTACAGTTGGTATCGATGATTGAGGGCCACCAGCCACGCCCCACTCCGGAAAGCGACGAACACGAGGACGAAATCAGGCAGGTGCTCGGCGTCTGCATTTCCGTTCGTTCCTCGGTTCGGGGTTGACCCCTTCTTCCTGCTGGCCATTTGTGCTAGGCTCGGACGAGTGTAACTGGGGTTGCCTGCTGCGTCGGCGTCGTTGGCATCGAGGCGACTCTTCTGGTTCCTCTATGTGTATGGTAAAAGTCTTACTCTCTATGGTGCATCCAGTTCCCACACTTCTCGGACAATTGGTTGGAGTCTCGGCTCATCCTCATCAGGCATGGTCACTATTGGTTCGGCTTCCTGCAGCGGTGAAATGACACCAGGCATCGACGGGAGAAATAACGCCAGTCCCGGAGTCTTCTCACATCTGCTTTGCGAGTGTTTGTCACTCTCCTCTTGGAGTGGTGTCTCAGTTTGTGGATGTAAGGTGTCCTCCGGTGGGGCCTGTGTCACACCGTCTGTATCTGTCTCCTCGTCAGCCGGCATGATAGGAACCACCCTTAGTTCGTCTCGATGGATCTTTCGGAGGTGCCTGTCCCCATCTCAGACCAGGTAGACGTGTTGTCCAAGGCGTTTTCGCACTGTGTGGGGTCCTGTAGCGAGGTGCTAGTCCTGCACAGAAGTTTCGTGTGCCGGCCGACACTGGATGGTTCCGAGCATATACCAGTGTCCCTACCTCCAGAGGTGCAGGTGGGTTTTCCGACACTGGCAGAATTTTTCGCACATACGCCTCTTGGTGTTGGCGGGCAGCAGTGAGTTCGGCGTCTCTGCGATCACCCCAGTGCTCTGCATCCTGAGGGACCTCTGGCCTGGGTTCTCCTGGAAGCTGTAGGTTGCGCCCCTGCACGAGGATTGCCGGTGCCTGCCCTGTGGCGGCGTTCACCCGACGTCTGAGGCAGAACAGAGCCTCGCCCAAATGCTGATCCCATTGCGAGTGATCATCTCCAACACGCAAGCGGAGTTGGACCTTCAGCTCCTGGTTCCGCCTCTCTGTTGGATTAGCACGAGGGTGGTATATCGGTGTCGTATAGTGCTCCAGTTGTAGTTCGCGGCACCACCGCCTCCACTGCCTACTGACAAACTGTGAACCATTGTCCGTTAGTAGTGTTCGGGGGTACCCCCATCGTGCAAAAAATTCCTTCTGGAGCACTTTTGTAATTGTCTGATTACGGGTGTTCGTTAGTGGATATGCCTCCACCCAGCGAGAGAACATGTCAGTTACCACTAATATGAAACAATTTCCCTTGGTGGTGCGTAGATACGGTCCCATCAAGTCCAATGCTACAGCTTCGAAGGGAGTAGTGGGAAGGTGGGGGGATTGTTGTTCTGTCCCATCTGCTCTCCGTGCCTTTTTCTGCTGGCAGTCTTGGCAGCCTCGTACATAATCCCGCACATCCACTCTGAGTCCAGTCCAGTGGAAATACTGCACTACATTCCGCACTGTCTGATCTACCCCGGGATGCCCTGCTAGTGTATCACTGTGTGCGAAGTTCAAGACTATCTCCCTCTCCTCGGGGGCCACAAACACTTTCCATGCCGTCTCCACACCTAGTGGCCTCGTTTCTAGCACTTGATCCCTTACTCGAACACGCTCCACATTACCCTCGGCACACTTGTGTGTTAAGGACATAATTATTCACAGCAGACCAGGTAGTCGGTCTGGACGAATGCGTGATTGCCTGCAGTAAGGCGTGTTCCTTTGTTTCGACTCTCCTCTGCTGAGTTGAGGGACGCTCATGGGGAAACATCACTGCCACGTCGTGGTCGTCCGTGATGGTTTGAGCCGGGTTTGGATCCCGTGACAAGTGATCGGGAAGTTCATTGTCAACTCCGCTGACATGCTCAATAGTAAAATCAAACGACTGTAGTAACAGTGCCCAGCCGATAAGTTTACCCCTCCTTCCCTGCATCGTGTCCAGCCACGTCAGACACTTGTTGTCCGTCCGTAACGTGAACTGTCTTCCTTCTAGGTGAGGGCGGTACTTACGAAGAGCCCAAACTACCGCCAGGCACTCCCGTTCGTTGCTGTGATAGCTACGTTCTGCTTCTCCGAACATGGCACTACTGTAGTTGATAATAAGTCATGACCCATCGTCAGCTAGCTGGTATAGGACGGCGTCGGCACCTTCCGTGCTGGCATCGGTCTGGATGTAGAGTCACTTCTCAAGATTAATGCGAGACAAAGCATGACACTGGGTGAACTGTGATTTCAACTCTTCAAATGCCTTCTGGGCACATTCGTTCCAGGCATATTTTCGTTTTACAGACAAGTCAGTGAGAGGGGCGGCGATTGTGGCAAAGTGCGGTATGTAGTTCCTCAACCAGTTTGTTAATCCAATGAACCGTTGTATTTGTTTCCTGGTTGTCGGAAATGTGCTGTTGGCAATTTTGTCCAGGTGTTCGGGATGGGCGTAGTTACCATCCGGCCGGATCACATGCCCTAGGAAGTCGACAGAGGTTCTACCGATGTGGCACTTCTGGGGGGAGACGACAAGTTGGTGCACTGCCAGTCGTTCTAACACTAAACTCAGATAGTGTATATGGTCCTCCCATGTCCGGGACCAGATGATGACGTCGTCGAGGTACGCTGCGACAAACTCCTCGATGTACCCCTCCAGCACCTGCGTCATCATGTACTGGAAGATTGAGGGAGCGCACTTCAGCCCAAATGGCATCTTCCGAAACTGAAAGCGGCGTCCATCTGGTGTCGTAAAGGCTGTCTTCTCACGGTCGTCTGGACGTATCGGTACTTGCCAATAACCTGACTTTAAGTCTAACGTCGAGAACACTCGGCCATCACCCAGTCCTGCCAAAGCCTCATCAAAGCTGATCCGCGGTGGAGGCGCACTCTCTGTCACCAGGTTCAGAGGACGGAAATCAGCACAAAAGCGCAGTGTCCCATCCTTCTTTGGCACGAGTACAATGCGGGCATTATATCGACTGTTGGACGGTTCGATTACACCCTCCTTTAGCATCTCGGCGACTTGCTCCCTGATGACACGTTGTTCATGCATCCCGTAGCCTCTGGGACCAGTGTAGACTGGGTCTGGGTTAGGTGTCAGTATGGGGTGCTCAGCTGCTATGGTTGTCTGAAGTAGGTCAGAGAAAGCGAAGACATCTTTCCGTTCATCCAAGAGAGATTGTATCGCTGTCCTGTATTCGGCTGGGACCTCGTTGTCCAGTTCGCCCAGGTGAATTGTGTGTTTGTTGGTATTCAGCCGCCGGTCAACAGCATACAGTGTTCGCCGTTCCCCGGCTCCCACGTGTACCCTCTTCGCCGCGACCTCTATCACTGCTGCTTGTTGCTGTAGCCATGGTTGTCCCAGCACGACGGGCTCTCGTAGGCCATCCACAACCAAGGCTTCGACTTGAGACGTCTGGTCGCGTATCCTGATCGTCAGGTCGGTTACGCCCTCTGTGGCGCAGTGCTTCCCTCTGGTGGCCAGCTGTAGCATGCAGGGTCCAGGTCGGATCTGTGATGGATTAACAAGTGTGGATGCGACAAATGTACGGCTGGCGGCAGTATCAACTAATGCAGCAGTTGGTTGGTTGTTGACTTCGATCGGGATGCGGAGTAACTGATCCTCCTCGACTGTTAGTTGTCCCAAAAATTGCTCTGAGTCGGTGTTGGTAGTGATCAGGTGTGTCTGGTGATTGACAGCGGGGAGGTCAGCAGCAGGCCTGCCTCCCCGCCTTAGGCGTTTCCCGACGGCGGGCATGTGGCATTCCTAACAGGGCAGTCCCGGTGCCAGTAAAACGTGTTTGCTGAGCAGGTGTGGAACTGTGGCGGTCGACTGTCCTGTCGCGAGAGTTGTGGGGCGGACGCAGGGTCGGCCGACCGCTGCTCCTCAATCGCGAGTTGTCTTCGGCCCGTTGGTGTGCCGCTGTCGCGCCTATTTCTGGTGATGGGGGCCTCCTCGTCCGCCCGTCCTAGTGTCTGTAATGGACGTCCCATCAGCCGATTGACGGCCCTGTCGGCGACGATTGCTCGACGAACGTATTCCTCCACACTTCACCCTTCACTTCTGCCAAAAATGGTTGGAGTTCAAGTCGCAGACGCGGGGTTATGCTGCTAAGTGCGTCCTCCGGTGGCGTGGTTAGATAGATGCGCCGGAACAGCCGGATTTTCGTGACTATGAACCTCTCTGGCGATTCTGTGTCCTTTTGTCGTTCACTATAAAATCGCGCTTCACAGTCTGCTATAGCCTCCGCGGACCCGAACCGATACCGTAGGCTATTCGCGAACTCGTCCCAGGTCATTGTTGCATGTCCCCATATTCTCCACCAGTCCTTTGCGGCACCATGCAAGTTCCTAATCACACGATCAACCCACTCATAATACACTACGCCGTAACGTAAACACCGTGTTTCGCACTGCTGCAGAAACTGGTCCACGTCCTCGTGCATGTGTCCAGAGAACTCTGGAAGTTTCATTATGACCCCACTCTCTTGGCAGGTTGTCGCGACGGCTCGACGTGCAGTAGTTGAGGCACTGGGGGATGGGTGATAGGTTGGTAGGTTTGTAGCTTGTGATGTATGACCTTGAAGCGTGGGAGGGGGCCTCGATGACACACAAGTTGCGCAAGCGAACACGCCCTCACTGAACGTGACAAGTTCCGTGACGTGCGAACATATGCGGCGGCGTCTTGTTCGACAAGTCACACAAGTGGCCATCTCCTTCCCTTGTCTGTCACATGTTGGCGAGTCACATACTTCGGCCTGCCTTGGCGGGCTGTAGTCGATAAGCTTCTCCACTTTCACGCTCGGGTTCCCTTTCCGGTTCTCCATGGCACATGTGCAGCACTGTTGCAGTACTTCTCCGAAAAGCAAATCAGGGAAGGCTGGTAATCCACACCTAACACACTCCTTGCTGCTCATTGTGTGCAATGGTCCGATTTGTTTCTAGGTCTAGTTCAGTGTATTGTTTCCTGCTGTCGCTGACGTTCGGGTTGTGATGTAGCTGGCTAAACAATGCAACTGTGGCGATCCTGTGGTGAAGTGTAGTCTTCCAGTCCTTCTCTGCATAGGTTGTACATTATTTTACACTGTGATATTCACGCCAAAGCGTTGGGCGCTATGACGCCGTGTCCGGTGAGAGTGAGGTAGAAACGGAGCTGCGTTGGAGTGCTCTGGGCGCCACCCGGTTAAGCGTGTAGCCGGGAACACGAGGCTCGATGGGTCGTGGTCTGTTCGTGCTGGCATGCCCCTCTCTCACCTGGCGAGTCGAAACAGCTGCAGATAGGAAAACACAGGGAGGATCTGGAGAAAACTACACTTTACATGGACACTTATGGGGCGGTCCACACCCCCATACCCTAGGGCTTTAAGTGAGCCAGTTCCAAATGACGAAACAAAGTAAAACACTGGGCCGGATAGTTGCACACGCACGTTAGGTTTCTCGGTGGAAGAATCAAGAGTCCCGAAGCGCACCACGTCTCTCTCGTTCTGTCCGTCGCGGCCGCTGCTTCAAGACTGCCTTCTTCATGCACTGGTAGAGGGAGGGGGCAGCGAAGCCAGGTGTCCTGCACTGGCAGATGGCCGGGATGGCAGGTGTCACACGTCGGTGTCAAGTTCACACATGCCCTGCCACCGTCACTGATCTGCCACACACACTCAAGTATCGCACATCTGCCATTACCAACCAGTGCACACCTGCCACTGACACACGCTGCGAACACCTGCCGCGACCAGGTGCAACTCCACCTGGCCTGTGGCCTGGTACGATGACAACTTGAATGGGCTGGTTGAGTTGAGGCTATTCAGGAAGTCAATAAGGCAGTTTTCTGTGGAGGTCTATAACATCATATATGAAGATGATATGTATGAATCTCATCCAACGGTGAGGCTGGATTGGTTGGTGGGCGAGGAAGTTTTACTCAAGCCTTCCGATGAAAAGATTGGCATAGGAAGGGGCCATGCGGGTGCCCATTGCTGTACCCTGCAGAAAGTGGTTTTTTGGAATCTGAAATTATTGTTGGTGAATGTGAGTCTGGCCAGTTCAACAAGGAATGCAGTGGTAGGTTTGCTGTTCGGAGGTCTTCCGTTCAGGTAGTGTTCGATGGCTGATAATCCAGAAGCATGGGGGATGTTGGTGCACGAAGCCGTAACATCTATGGTGACTATGTAGGCTTCTTGACTGATAGTGCCGAGTTTGGAAAGGCGTTCTAGGAAATGGTCAGTGTCTTTAATGTGAGATGGTAGCTGCTGTACCCAGGGCTGGAAGTGTGTATCCACAAGGGCCAAGATTCTCTCAGTAGGGCTGTCAATGCCCGACACAATGGGGTGCACTTGAGGTGGTCGTTGAGGTTTGTGGATCTTTGGCAGAAGGTACAATACAGGTGTGGAGGGATTTTCTGGAGTGAGCAGTTTGATGGAATCCTCAGAGAGGCCCCGAAAGGGCCCTGTGATGAGAGAAACTGTTTGATCAGGTTGGAGAACTTGTTTGTGAGGTCTTCCGGGAGTGGTTTTAATGCGGCTCTGTCTAACAACTGGTTTTCTGCTTCCAGAATGTAATCAGACTTGTTCATGATCACTGTTGTGGTCCCTTTGTTGGCAAACAGTATGACTATTTCCTTGTTTTGAAAAACAGAGACAGAGAATGAATGGCCACAGGGCCGATACCAAACAAGCAATAGCCAGTTCCAGTCTAAACCTTCAGGATAAACCAGTTGCTGCATATGAAGCCTCCCACAAACTCTCTTTTGATGTCTGTTACAACACCAGAGTGGTGAGAGCATTACCACCTTCAGACAATAAGGCAGAACTTAGGCGCTGGGGACTAGCCCATCAGTATATCACAAAATCCAGACAACTACCAGGCCTCAACATCCGACAACCTTCAAATTTCCAGTTACACGCTAGTTTGTCCCTCTGCCGCTAGGTGTGCTAGTTACCATCGCACTGTCCACCATATTGCAGTATGCAATCACTCGCCGCCCGAGGAAGCTGGCTTGCACAGCGAAACGTTGCGACCGTGCAAAAATGTGTTGTCCTTCTATGTTTTGTGTGTTCTCCAACCCACAAGTACTTGTGCATCTCTATCTACGTTTTTTGTAATTAGTAGCTTAGTGGCAGTTTCCCACCTTTTCTTTGTTTACATGACAAAACTTTTTCTCCGAGTCTCGCATGTTAATAAACCTCTAAAATAAACTGGTACATCCCAAACTTCTGACAACCAGCAACACCACCACCTTGACCCCCCACAGGATCCCACCCTTGCAATAAACTATGCTGTGGTTCCTGCACTATCTGTCAACCCTCCACGTCTTTCACCAGCAAACTTACCAATCATACATATCCCATACCAGGCAACTACAATATTGTGCAACAGAAAACCTCATATACCAGTTACAGTGCAAACATTGCAATTAAGAATACAAAGGTCTCGCTACCAATACACACAAACAAAGAATGGATGGTCATAGAGTTGACAGAAAATAAGCCTTACTTACAATACCACACAAACAAAACTTTTACTCTTGCTAAAGCATTAAAGTGGTGAGAGCTGTACCACTTTCAAACTAAGAATGCAAAACTCAGCTACTGGAAACTAGCTTATCAGTTCACAAACACAGCATCAGAACACCCTTTAACCCTCATATCCTGCCAATTTGAGTCGCCCCGTCGCACCCTAGTCTACCTCCTGGCCTAAGCCAGCGAAACATTGCACAACTGTGCAACAAAACATGTTCATCCTTTTGTGTGTTCCTGCCAAGAAGTAACAGCCTGCGGGTTCCCTGCACCCCTTAAGTATTTAATTGGTGAACATATTTTTAAATAACTTTTCCGACTCGCAATATCTCACATTACTTTACTATATTAAAATTATTTAAATTTTAATATTTGAGGGATTGAGAATAATGTTGTAGAAGCCGCGTGTCATAATTGCGGAGCGTGAGCTTATGAACTAACTCTGGAGAAAATGGCACTATTAATATGAAAATGTAAATAACTGGAATGGAAATACTATATTTATATGTACGTTTAATTCCTTACAGAGTACAAGCTTAAATTAAAAAGTGTTTGGTGCAATGTATCAGCTATAAACAAGTATCGGATTTGACAGTTCTGATGATAAGTTAATATCGGCCAATATTTCCTTTATGATGTTTCTACAAGCTCAGCACTAACTATATTACTAACTGACTGAATGACATTAACCCTCGTGAGTAGTGTTTAAAAAAACTGCATAGCATGCAGAACTCTTAGGTATTAATGCGTGCACACGCACACACGCGCACGCACACAGAGAGAGAGAGAGAGAGAGAGAGAGAGAGAGAGAGAGAGTTAGTGTTGTGACTAAGTTTCTCTTTTTTTTTTTTCCAGCTGTCACTGCTAGGCCAAGAAGTGCACTGATGTCTGTGGTGACTGAGCAGATGAGTGTTGCAAGTTGCATCCTGCTAGTGCAACACGAAATTTTGAAAAGACAAGTGGACACGAGTATGCAAACTGTTGTTTTCATAGCAGAGATTTGCAATCAGTGAAATTTTGTTGCTACTTTGAGCAAGATGCGTGTACATTTACAAGAAAGAAAAGTGATTTGACGGAATGGTGTGGTGCGGAACAGTAAGTTATTCTTCGCTACGCAGAGCCACTGATACAGCACTGTATGTAACAGTGTAAATATATTACATTGCATCTATTGTGACAAATTTATGTAAATACCCAGATTTTTTTGTACACAATAAAAGTTGTTCAAATAAATCTGTAAAATGTATGCTGTCAGATTGTATGTGCATTGCTGTCCTCTTGCAAACTCATGGCAAGGCTGTTTGCTATTCTGTTTTGTGATGGGTCAAAGATTCCTGACATACTTTATACTAGAACCTTACTCTAATGGCACTGGATCTAATGACATTCTCTCAGACCCTCAAAAAATTTTTAATTTTAATAAGACAAAGAAGTTAGCATAATACAAGAATTTGCAATTTGTAGCTGTTTTAAAATATCCGTTAGCATACAACGTTAACATAATGAAGTCGCTGTTAATTAGTAGGTCACAGCTGTGAAATAAAAACAAAACTAGCAAAAAAACTTTTAACACCCTCAGAATGCACTTGCAAGTTACATTTGCAGTTAGTGTGCATAACACCGACATGTGAGAAGTAGGCTGCATACTACCCTTCCTTTTTCCTCTTGCATTGCAACAAAAAGTAAAAAATTACCACAATATATGCAAATAAGCGATAAAAATTGATTAGAATATGTTTGCAAGACCACTACAGTTAAATAATGCAAAGAAAATACAGTAGAGTCTTGTTATAGCGAAATGATACGGTTCTGCGTTCGAACTTCGCTATAGCCGAATTTGGCAGATTCTGATACCTAAACCCAAAAATTGCATTAAAACTGTCTTTAATCTTATTTAATTACAAAGTAGTACGATAATTTAAGGAAATATAGGTTTATTTTAACAGGTAAGTATGCGCTGGTTACAATGATACCCAACAAGTATGGGTGCAACTATTCTCTAAATCAAAACAAGCCAAAATCTCCGCCGCGTCATGTAAGTATGGTTATCTATCGCTGGGCCGCCTCAACTGTGTCTCGCCCGTGCGGCATAAGTGCACACCACGGCAGTCAACATGATTACATTGGTCTGCAGCGGCCGGCAGTGTAATCAATTTGACGAGTGTAGTAGTTTATTTATATATTTATTTATTTTAGCACACATGCTCTGATGATAATTCTGTGTACCCTTTCACACTGTGGCACGCGTCAAATAATTTGTGCGCATGCCCGAGACATAAAAGTCAGCTTGGACGGGTGAATGTAATTGTTCACTTGTCCGTTGGGCAGGCAATTGTAGTGTTATTTGCCAGCAAAAATTAGCGACGCCAACATTGGTAGTTGCTTTATTTTTGCGCATTAGTAGTGAACTGTGTTTAGAGGCGGCACGAAGGTAAATTTGAAGCCAGTTAGTAGTAACACAAGTGCGCCCACGTGTATGCATTGACATTGAGCAAGGTCACTAGTATGTGATTTTATTCTGGCAGTGTGCCAACAGAAAACATGTCTGACCTACGTGAGCGCTACCAAATCTAGATAGACAGTTCATTGAAAAGCAATGCTAAAGCTAGACATGCTTGTTTTCACACACTGTCCATGATTTTTTTTTTACTTTTACTTTCTATTTTTCTTTCTTCTCCTTCAGCTGTCCAAACAGATTCGTTCCAAGACAAAAAAAAGTAACTTACTCTTGTTCCCACGTTATTTCTGACGGTGTGTACGATACTTTAACAATGCAACGGCCAGTCCGCAAGGATTTATTCTTCTCGCTCAAGTTTATGGGACGTTTAGTGTCTTAAATTATAATTTATAATTAGTGTACAGTAAATATTGAAATTGCCACTAAACTAAAAGATAAAAACACGTACGGCCGACTGTGTGAGCATGAAAGTGAATCAGAACAGTAAATGCATTGACAGGAGACGGTAACGCCAATGCGTCCTCTCATCTGCCGTCCTTGTTGCTTATCTCAAAAAGCTGAAGGTCTACGGAGTAAATATGAGCTGTAGCAAGCTAATCAGAGATGAGCACGAGTAGTTGTGTGGGTGCGTGTGTAAAGGAAAGAGACAGCGCCATCGTATCTCCCAGAGGCATTTCTTCTGTATGTGTGGTGTGTGTGTGTGTGTCTCAGGTATAGCACAGCCGGCGGCAATTATTCTTAGTGAAGATACAGCATATGTCTGCCGTTATTCAGTCCGAACACGCAGTTCTTGTTCCAAATAGCAGTGTCATCATCTGAGCTGAGCGGAAGCTTCATGGGAGCGCCTGACAACAGTGTGTCTGGCATCCGAGCCTTCCTCTCTCTATCTCCCCCTCCCCCCCAATAACTTCCTCATTTTATCGCTGTTCCTTCACATTTCCGAAAATTCCGAGCGTCTAATTATAGCTGAATTCTAATGAATGTATTTTAAATAATCTTTCCTGCTCGCAATGTTAACTTTTTCCATTTTATTCCTTCAAAATTATTTGAAAATTTTTTTTTCGGCGGACATTGAGAATACTGTTGTAGTTGCGTTGTTGTAGTAGCCGATGGCGTCATTGCGTGGCTCGACTGTACGTCCAAAATCAATCAATAATTAAAATCAGAAACGCAAGCTGTATGAGAAACTAAACACGGTTGAAAGCACAATTATTAACTACGGACACGTAGCCAACGGTCACCTTGGTTGAAAAGGGGTGGGGGGAAATAAAGGGCACAATTATATTTTTAGAACAATGCGCGTTTAGTTTGGGGAGGCAAGCGATGTGTCCAGGCAGAAGCATGACCCACGTGACAGTGCCAGCTAGGTGGCTGGGCGAGGAAAGTGGTGGCGGCGTGAGGGTTGCATCCAGCTAAAGAATACCTACTCACTTCACAAGGTCATGTACATCGCCGCAAGCCTGCTTCACATGGTCATGAATCTCGCTGCAAGCCTGCTTCACACGACCAACTATACATGTTTCTACTCATAAAATTCACATTTTTCATGGAATTTTTTTCCAATTTTTGAAGGTTCCTCAAAAAGACTTCGCTATAACTGTGTTTTCGCTATTTCCGTGTTCACTATGACGGGTCTCTACTGTAAGTTAAAAATAAAAGTTGACTAAAAATATGCTTGTTGAATCCACTGCGATAATATATCACATAAAATTGTGGTAAAGTTATGCAAAGAAAATCATGGTTAAAATTGATTACAAATATGCTTACCAGAAATCCTCTTTCTCTATCTCTCTCTCTCTCTGGCGATGTCTGTGTGGCGAGATGCGCCCTGTGCTGCTCATCACAGTTCATGCCCCGCCCATCGCTGCCAGCCAATGTCCGCACTGGGTGGGCGTCACAAGCAACAAAAAAATTGTAACTCCGCCATTTTCCGTCTCTTCCCCCCCCCCCCCCCCCCCCCCCCGCAACTGGCGCTATGGCGCCATTCATCCTGAGCACGGCCGTGATCCTGAGGAATTATTTGCTGTGTACATTTCCGATTTTCGTTTTTCTTCAAGGACTGCGATTTTGATTACAATTCCGAAGTGGAAAGTGTACACGTCAAAATATATCGGTTACATATAATTTGGTAATAGGCCAAATATAATCACGAGCCGTTTAAACACACACGATTTTGAAGTTAGGCCTACATGCTACGCTGTGGCCATATATTTTTATAGTAATTTACCGTTAATTTTACTTGTTCGTGTTTTTCTGACTTTATTTTGCTCGTAATTGCCTTGGAAAATTTCACTAATCTATGTTTTATCACAGTAAGTAAGATAAAATACTTTATTTTCTCACAAGAAATGTGCGCTACATGTTTCGTTCATTGTAACTGACTTTGTAGTCTTTTCTGAAGAAGTGAAGAATAATTTTAGTCAGAATATATTATCACACTATACAAACGTTAATATATAAAAATACAACGTCTGCCCCGTAAAGAGAAACCAACACGCGTTGTTAATCGTTTACGTTTAAAAGTTATAGACGTACATTTCGGGTATTATTTTGTTTATATTGCAGCATCCTATCAAACGGATTATTCTTAATCAACCTGAAACACTGTTAAACATCTTATTTGCCAGTGGCATAAATAAACACTGCAAATATTGCCCGCTGCATGTAAAGTTAATGGCGACGTTGCGTTCTTGTTTTTAGTAGTTTTATTTACTCGTTTATTGTTTACGCACAAATGGAGTATTAATTTACTCGGAATTTTACGGCGTACTAAGATAATATGTGTAAGTACACCTGCTTTCGGATAAGTCTATTGAAAACGTGACCGTATCCTTGGAGACCTCTTACTGATTCTCGCTCACGTCCGGAAGGGGGAAGGGGAGGTTGCTGTCAGGGTCAGGCCGAAATTTGGTCCTATCGGTTCGTACGGACAACTCGGTTGTACGGAAAAATTTTGGGGAACTATGAGTGTCAGTAGAATCGGAGTTCGACTGTATGCCTTAATAATGAAATGATGCCCCAGAAGTTATACATATGCCTCAGCACCGTTTGCATTTGATGCTAAACAAAGGCAACGATGAAGGCTAGTGCCCACTGCTGCACTGCATGGTGGAATGTGAATGCTCCACAACCGCACCATGTACTGCACTGTGTCGGCAGTTGTCAGCATTTAACAAGGTGCGCTGTACTATGGCTCATTCTAGTGAAGCAATGAAACACTATCTCGCTTTTGGTTTTCCGCACTGCCACACACTGTGCTCCGAGTGCCGATATGCTCACTTATGTACCGGGCAAAATTATCTAGATGCACGGTGTCACTGCTTGGCAAGGTCCGGCACCCACCAGCTCTGCACATCCAACCATGGCAAAAAGCTGCCATAGACTTTACGCATGCATGGTCGTTGTCTTGGCTGAAAGTAATGCCGGTGTGGCGTATTTACCGACAACAATTTACTATATGTGATTGAAAGGTTACATATTTTAATTTCCACTATAATAAAGCATTCCTGTAGTCTGTAACGTACAGTTAACTCTACATTTTAAGGCCTTATTTACTTACAAAAAAACTTAATTGGCCACAGGCTGACACAAAGGAAGCCTTAACTGGACACAACATATGCCCGCAAGAAATGCCAGTTGCAGCTCACGCAGTTTCCCACAATAAAGATTTTGACTCCTGCTACAGCACCAGAATTGTGAAATCCTTGTCATCTTTTTGCAATAGTTCATAGCTCAAATGCTGGGAACTGGCCCATCAATAAATTACAATATCCAGACAGCCTCCAGGCCTCTGATAATTTCATTTTTCCACTTTTTCTCCTTGTTAATTAGAAGCTATCACAACCTGACCTACTTCACTGCCCCATGTTTGAAATTTCCACCATGCTTAGTTCACCTTCCAGCCACTAGGCTTACAGGTAGCAGCACACACTGCCGATTGACTGCAGTGTGCCATGTCTTGCTGCCCGAGGAAGCCAGTTTGATAATTTTACTTTTATGGAAGTAATTAGCTAAGTACAACTTCACACTTCTAAAGATTTAAAACATTTTCAAACAAGGGAACTATTGATATAATTTTATAAAGGATAATTTTGCTCAGAAAATATCTGCCTATAATACGAAATAACCTTTCCATTACAAATTACATGTTTTTAAACCAGTGACAGTTAAACACAAACTGAAATCAAAATATGCAATTTTGACAAAAATTTTTAAAATTCTTTTGGAGTTAATAGATTTTTCAGATCTAACGACACCACCAATTTTATGACACAATTCTTGGGAACCATTGATTGTCAATCAATAGGTTCTGTATTAAGGTTTGGAAATTTTCGTTGCAATTATTGTAAAAATTTTTTTTCAATGAATATCGAAAATGTATGGTTTTGAAAAGAATCTAATAGCTACTGTATTAATGTTTAAGTTTTTTTTAAGGTACTACTACTGAAATTACTACATATTTACATCATATAAACACAGACACACTGTACAAAGACAGCTACCCAAACATATATTTATGTACAGTAGAACACTGTACTACCAAGCAGGATAATAACAAGAACTTCGTTATAATGAGGTATTTTTAAGAAACTATCAAACACAATTTTTAATGAAAAATTCTGATCTTGTAAGGCTGGCTTGTGGCCAGTTTTGTGACCATGTAGGGCAGGTTTTTGTTATCTGCCTGCTGCAGCGAGACCACCCACAACTGGCCCCCCTCGCCTTCTTTCTCTGTACCGTTAATCATTTGGCAGAAGTGGCGCCTTTTTACACATTCTTTCAGCTTGCACACTCAACCTTAACCAATTCCAAGCAAGCGAGTACCTCTCAAAATAAAATAACACTATTTTTGGCAAGGCTATACTAAATTAACAGCAAAAGGAATCCTTTGGATCTCGCTACCACTTATGAGGCCATAATTACCTAAGATAATGAAGCAAAGTTGTCTATGTCAGATGTATGATTTTGCATCATCTAGCTTTTAGTAAATTTTGAAAAAGAGAAAAAAAAGAAAAGATCTTAGCGTTGCAGTGGAGTAGACAACACAAATGTAAACAGTTGCTGGTAGTTTGTTCACTAACAGCTGTAACAGGTGGTAGGTAGCCAGATTGCTTCCTTACCCCCCTTCCCTTTTTAACACTTGGCTATCTGTGGATGTCAAAAGATGCACAGCTATGCAAGGAGTAAGGGGAGAGGGGTAGTTGGAATGCAAATGAGGTGACATAATAATTTTGTGTGCCTCAAAACACTGTCAAAAACGTCAATGTCAAACATGCCACTTTTAACCACAGCTGTTTGCTCCTCAAGGTAACCTGTTCGGCTGATGGGCTCTGCTGACAGCAGGACATCATTTTTTGGCTCATCCGCGTATTAAATGAGCCAGTTTTGTATCTTTTGCTTCATTTATAAATTCCCCTTTTTGCTAATACTGTATTAATGTATTCAATGTTGCTGAAATTGAAGAAAATACATAAGTGGACAAAATAAGTGAAATAAGACCTGTTAATGGTGTTATTTTTCCTATTCATTGATATGCACAGCCAACTCTTGTGGGTGGTTGTGTGCAAAAGTTAATGACTCACTCCAGACCAGCCCACCAGACATACTGTGCAGAGCACCAAAACGTGCAACCTATTTTTGACAGTGGCAAATGTGGGTGTGTGGTACATGGGTGTTTACGATAGCTTTCATCAGTTTTTAGCACAAAACTTTTTCTGACTGAGTAAGACTCGCACCATGCAGTTCAACAATCATTATACAAAATATAGCATGTGGTTAAATTCATTAAATACTTGTAATTTGTCTAACATTCCATAAATTAATTGAATGTCAAATACGCCATAGTCATATTCTACGCAAATAATGCCATCTCTGTTTTTATACAAACAATTGGTTTTGTTAATCCCTTGTTTTGTTAATTGAAAATGTGTAATTTTCCAGTGACTAGCTGTTATTATTTGATTTGTGGTAACCACATGATGCAACAGCCACTAACATGCCCCGCTGCGAAAAACTGTGGCGGTCTAGTGATTGTGGGACAATGTTGCAGCGAGGTTAGGTTTTCAGTTCATTTTGACATGACAAACTTACTTTTTGGGTATCATTACAAAGAGCACATGCCAACCTGCTTAAATAAAATATAATTCAGTTAATATAACACATTACTTTCTGTTAAAAGGTTTAAACACAAGTTTTCTTAAATTTTTGGCAATAATTTGGCTTTTCAGAATCAAAATCAGTAGAGTTCAGTTATAGTGAGAACACGGCTATAGCAAGGACTGAATCCAGACCCATAACACCTCATTATAATAGCACTCTACTTTATGTACATACAGTAAATGGTAAGGTGAGGTGGTTTAACGTCCTTTAATGAGGTCTTAAGAACCAATGAGGGTTAAGTGAGGTGAAGGGACAACTAAACACCCATGCCTGAGCCAGTTTTCGAACCCAGGACCTTTCACTCTATAGACCGGTGCTTAAGTGACTATGCTACAGACGCCTACACGTACAGTAAAACATCTTTATTATGAGCATCTATTCGACAACTCTATCTTAAAGAATTGAAAAAATTGGGTTAAAAATTTTTGAGGAAAATCATTTTAACCAAATAATTATAATTGTCATCACTTTTTCTTGAGATGTGCTGTATTGTAAGTAGTGCACATCTCAGGTTTTGGCACCAGCCAATATACAGTAGAACTCCAATTTAACGAACTCGGGAATAACGAAAACAGCGATTTAACGAAAGGATTTTCAGGAACCTTCAAAATATAACAAAAAAATGTATTAAATGATTAAATGACTTTGATAAAATGGAATATTAATTGTAATTTAAATCTTTTAAAAATATTAGCACCGACCGCAGTATATTCTTATTTCTCAGTAGAAAACCTTAAACCATCCGTCGAGAAACAAAAAAAAATTCGTTAAAATTCTTTGAAAACTTTGGCCGTAGCAATGATTTTGAGAAATGCAGGCGCCGCAGAGCGAGCGCCGCTATGTTGCATAACAAGCGCGCACCTAGATCCTTATCCTGGCGGTTAGCGAGTGAACAAGCATCTAGGTACCCAGTCTCCACAGCGCAGCGGTGGACAGCGCAAGAACCAACTCATAGATAGTGCTTCGCGTCTCCGTTAGAATGAGCTGCACGGCAGCGTTCTCTCTTCATTAATTCTATTACCAATAGAATGCAGTGGTGTGCAGCGTGATAATTCACTCTCGCGTCCCGTGATAAAACAAGCGAGTTTATAAAAATTTACGTAATGTTATTTATGCAGACTTTTTATAACGACTTTACTACCATAAACGTAAATAATTTGTTTCTCAGATGCTAGAAAAATGCTCGAGAGCAAAGTATTTTCAGCTAGCAAACCAACGAGTTTGTTTCACGAGTGCGGCTGCATACAAGCTACAATGGCAGCCGCCACGCGTATTTAATTATTATTTTACCGTTGTCTCGCAAACTTTTAATCCAGTTTCCCTTGCCGTTTTATTTTTTTACAATTTTTTGTGGGAATTTCTTTAATTTTGTTGGTGGGGCGGGCGGGAGGTAGACGAAAAGATTGACGGCTCGGCTGTGTTTGTCATCACGTCTCACATGTCGATGGCACACGCAAGGACGGCCTAACTCACCATGCGCATGCTCACCGAGCATTGCACTAAAAGTTTTTAAAGTTTTTTCGCCAATTTTTTTTCTTTTCATGGTTGTGGCTTACATGTTGACGACAAATGCATTTTGTTATTGTTTTGAGCCAATATACTTTTTTAAAATTACCTTAAATTCAGACGAAACATGCACGAGGATTTAAGCATTTTCTTGTTGATTGGAGGGGGGTGAAGTCGGATTTAACGAAACATTGATTTAGAGTAAACATTTTCGGGTCCCATGGCATTTCGTTAAATCGGGGTTTTACTATAGTTACACTTCTCAACCCCGTCCCAGAAAACACTGGAATGTTTCCTATGTGCGTACACATTGCAACCATCTGTTTTGCATGTCTTCATGATCTTTCACTTGGTAACAGTCATCAGCTGAGCGTTTGGTGTCAGAGAGCAAATAACTGAGGTTGAAAGTGGCACAAGTAATGCTGTTTGGAAAACTTAGTTGTGGCCTGTTTCAAAGCTCACACAAATTACACTGGTCGACAAATAATTTTTTTAAAAAAATAACATGAATGGTGAAGGGTTATTTCCACTATGTTTGGTGTACTGAATCATAAGATAACCATGAAAAGTTTACAGGACGTACAGTTTATTTGGTATGGACCATAACATAATAATCATATAAATATACGATAACATAAGGGGAAACAGGTAATTTCCATTATT
>PNEQ01125465.1:0-19587 GCA_003012365.1 Medauroidea extradentata | reverse complement strand
CGGACACACACAACACAAAACGAAAAAACGTGATGGAACACCGCTACTCACCCACGTGGCGATACGGCCCAAATTACCAAGCACTCCACAACCACCAATCACGTACGCCACACATCCGACCAACCTTGAGGACACAAAATACTTGTAGAAACCACAAGTGTTTTCATTCTTCTCTTCTCTCAATTCGTACGCAGACGTGAGAAATACGTACACAACTTTTCGTAACACAACTTTTCGTAACAGAGCATTAAGGCCTCACACCGTGAATGCAGTCGGTATTTAAAAAATGTAACGCCAATTCACACAGAAAGAACATTTAAATTACGCGTGGAGGATTGGTATCTTCAATTCTTCCGCGGATGTACGAGACGCGAGTGGATTTTACGAGACATGAACTGTTCCTTGACGCCGAGCGTTCCTGTATGTAACACGTGCATGGTAGTCAGTCACTTCTTGCATATTATATGAAACATAAACATAAAGTTTATACGAAACGAAGCGAAGCACTAATAATCCGGCCCGGAGGACCAAAATGTTACGTATTGAAGGTTAACTTTCTTACAGAGAGACATATCAGTGCTTGCCGCGTTACTTAAACTTACCGGGACGCCATCTTGAGATCCACTGCTCTTCTATGAGAGCACGCGTACCTGCCGGAACAGATATTCATGCGCCCATCTGGGAAAGAGTCCCGTAGTGCAGGCACACACCACAGGGCACGCAAATATCACTGAACATTATTAGTTTATGTAAATTTAATTAATATTCCAGAGAAATATTAACTTACTACGAATTCATTTTAATGTTTCAGATACGGTATATAATCATAAGTTTAGGTTTGAAAGGTCAGCCGAACGAAGTTCACATGCGTACAAAAAGTGAACCTATCGAGCTAATATTTGGAATGCGTTTAACCAAACCTGGCACAGACTATGACTGAACATTCTGGTAACGCGAGTCAATAAAATCAGTGGCGGCCGGCTGTGTAGTGCAACGGTGCAATTGCACTGAGCATATTTCAGCCAAATAAATATGTTTCTGTATTCGTCTGAGTGGCAACACTGTTTTTCTGCCAGGATAAAGTTTTATGGCTTATCAGTAGATACATGCAAAATTCGCGTTATCATTTGGTAGCAGACTAAACTTCAATATCCTATACATAACAGAGCGTAATATGCGATTCAGTTGGCCACGAACTTGTTTGTGTTGTCATTCACGTGTGTTACATCTTTGCAGAGATTGGCCTATCTACCGTGTAAGCATTCTCCCCGGCAAGTCAAGGCAATATCGGCCAGCGGGAGACGTCGAACAAGCCTATAGTCACTTGGAGTCTAGTCAGCTGTCGGAAAATAACGCGAATTTTGCATGTCTCTACTTATCAGCTAACCCGCGCTAAAGCTCTAGGGACTAGCCGCACAGGAATTGATGTACCGTGCATTGCCAGGCAGTGCACGGAAAAGCGACGTCATAGTAGGTAAAAACAGCAAGGGCCACATCCCCAATCCCCCCCCCACCGAATCTGTTCCTGAAATCCATGCAACGAAGATATCTGCCGCAACTGCCGAAACCCTCTGAAAACAACCGAACCGATGTGGATGCGCTGTTGGATTCGCTGTTCGCGCAGAAATCACTTGCAGAAAAACTTGAAATCAAGAAGTTAGGTCGGCCAGTTTCTGAACTTAATTTTACAACAAGCTACAAAAATAAGAAAGGCGAATTTAAACAGTACTTCAGTAAGAAGCATTACGATAAACTTCATGGATTGCGGGTGTCTGGTAAGAAAAGCACTATTTTGTTTTCCGTGTGTATGGTTCTGTGGTGAGCCCTCCTGGAGTACGAAAGGTATTAAAGACTTAGGACACTTAAAATAATACATTAAAAGATATTCTGAAAACAAAAGACTTATCGCATATGTACTTAATCTGGCAGATATTGGCACTGTCAACATAGCAACTTAGCTTGATATCGCTAATTGTTTATCGATACAAAAACACGATTAGCAGGGTAGAAAAACACAGTTACATTTTATCATAGATAATCGATTGTATTCGACTTTGCGATGCTTTTGAACTGGCATCTAGAGGTCATGACGAATCGGAGACATCAAATAACCCGGGAATATTTAGAGGTCTAATTGATTTAATTGGTAGCGTAGACTCTGCCACCAAAAATCATGAAGAAAGTAGTAGTGGTTTTAAGGATGCTTCAAAAACCATTCAAGATTAATTGCTGGATTGTATGTTAGAGGTCTATCGGGAAGAAATTAAACATTGAACAGATTCAGCTAAATACATTGCGCACAAATAAATATTTAAATTTTCAAAATAATTTTCTATCATGGTAGAAATTTAAGGACTTTAATTTGATTTTAAATATTCGTCTCAAAAACAAAAAAAAAATAGTTTATTCAACAGAAAATTATTTTACTGAAAAATATACTTAAAAACCACTATTTTTTTATTTTTAAAACTAAAATTTTCCCTGACAGTTTCTAATTACACTTTTAACTTAGGAAACGGTAAATGTACTCTGTACTGTGTATTTACACTGCTTTAAACACTTTTACATTTATGTCACGCATTCAGAGAAAGGAAATTATTTTATTTGTACAAGGAAATTGATTGGTAAAGGTCGCGACCGTCACGCCATCAGGTTGCTTGCTATCCATCATGGCAATCCTTCTCGAATCCCGGTGGGGTCGCCCCTGATTTTCGCATGTGGAAATCTTAACGGAGTGATGGACGATGTTGTGGAAGGTCGGTGGTTTTTCTCTGGGATATTTCGAATACCCCACGCTTGTATTCTGTCACTGCTCCATACCGACATCAGTGGCACCTTCCATCACGTTTTAATACCATAGCTGCTATAAAAACTGTGTAGTGTGTGAGTGTAGTTGAAAGAGATTTAACAATAATAGTTGTCAGCCTTTATCATTCAAGGGCAGTAATCTGCCGATAAATGTATGCCGAATAGTTATGAAAGTAATTTGTGATATATAGGTTGCAATTTTTTGTGCAATTTTTTCCGCAGAATATTTTACCCATAAAAAATTACAACTATTAAAGCATAAATTAATATTTTTAATTCGGAAACTCTTTTGCACCTTAAAATTACATTTTTCCCGTGGGAGGACCCCCCGACCCCCCGCTTTTGGCTTGGGTTATGGATATTTAAACTATTTAAGGCACTGATTAGCATTGCACAGAGTTGACAGGAGGCACCGGCCACCACTGGATAAAATTACATGGCAGATCAATTATTTTTGTCTCAGTAATTTTTACGTTTCTCGTGAATGGTATTGAGACAGCTGTGCTCCCATCTCGGGGCAAGTTTTGCGAGACTCCGCCCACTCCTCAAATTATTGGCCAATGGCTGCGCAAACAAACTACTATCCACATTTATTATCTTTGGAGTTCAAGCCATACTCGATTTTACCTCATAAACTACTTTATGTAACAAAATTTCACGACATGAACGTATGTTGCTGTCGTTTGTGTGTTACGTGCATTAAAATGTACAATATAGTGACGTCACAGGGACATCGACATGGCGGTTCACGTATTTGCAGCGCCAGACTGCTCATTTTATTTATGTTTTTCTGGAGTTACACAGACACAAAGAAAGAAAGTATGGTACCGTTGTTCATAAAATTAAATGCACTTTTAAATAAAAATATGATTAAAAATTGATATTTTTCCCTATTACTATAATAGTATGTTTTATGTTATAATACTACTAACACTGTACTAACCACATATATACAATGGCATATGTAGTACATTCACAACCTGTAGACTACATAAAAGAAATACAACTGCAGCAACTTTCGCTGCGAACAGCCAATCATGTCATAACATTGTAGATAAGATGGGAATGATTCCCTTTTACATAAAACTTCGAAATTCAAAGTACTTTAGCGGTTTAAGGATTCCTAGAATCATTTCTGTCTTTCGGTAAAATGCGGAATGAATGTTTTGCTTTTTCATCTCACCCATTCAATTGTGCTTACTCTGAATTTAAAACTTGAGTTAACATAGTATCAGTCAATTTTAAAAATAAAATTAATTGTGTTTACTTGGCACACTTTTCACAAAGAAAAAATGTTTTTGGTTGACCATTAATCCAATGAAACCTAATTTTTAAGAAGTAGACCACCTTAGCTGTATGTGCACCATCTCTTTAACGTAAATTGTCTGTATATATAAAAAATTCTTGTACAAATACAGTTTTTGTTGCAATTCACAATTGTTCTTATGAGCTTCCAGTAAGGTAAGTGAGCCAAAGGTGGCCCACTTAAGCTTTTTCATCACATACAAACTGTTTATCGAGAAGTAAAAATATAAAGAAAATAGTCACACATACTTTGATTAATATACAATGCATTCCAAGCACAATACCATCAAAAATGAAACTTTGTCTGTGTTTATTGTAAGCTGTAAAAAAAGGTGAATTTTGGCCACCTTAGGAGCATGTGATCCAAAGGTGGCCCCTTTGACAAAAATAGCTTTGAAAATGAAGGAGCATCGTCTGTACTCTATATGTTGCATAAAAGCATGAATGAACAAAAGCATATATACATACACAATCAGTAAGTACACACGAATGACAGTTTAGTCTGACTCTTGGCGGAATGAACACACAAAAAGTGGGATCTTGTCCTGTTTAGTGAGTCCCTCACATTCCTCGTGGACATAGCGACGGCATTGATTACAAAACCTCATATCGAGTTGTCTGTCAGTCTTACACAAATAGCAGTACCAACTTTCGGTTTTCTTTTGAAATTTTTGGAGTCCACTAGTGGAAGCCCCAGCATTGACTTTACTCACTTCGACTTTTGGTTTTGGATTGCTACGTGCACGGCTAGCCGCCCCCCCCCCCTCCCTCTCGTACTCCCAGGTTTCTTCTCTGACTTCTTGTTGTGCTGGAAGAGAGAAGTCACGACTTTTTGGGGCCTGTAATTAATGGCTTTTCTTCTCGGAGTCACACTTTTCTTCGACGGTGCTTCAGGTGCCCTCAGTAGTTGACATATTGATGTTTTAGAGGGTCATCTTGGGTATCATAATGAATGTCGTTTGATGATTCACCATGATCTTCCAAGGAAAAATCACTGTCCGAATCAATGAGGGAGTCTATACTATGCAAAACTGTTGTCATACTCATGGTTCTGGATTTGTTTATAGCCTTGTCCTGTGAAGTTCCAAGTGATGCAGGTGATTGATTCGACTGTAAACTTACTTCGATTCTTGGTTGCTGCGTCAGATCACTTGGTGCATATCCTACGTCAGGAATCCTGTTAGGATTATATGGATAAATACCTGTTGCTTCAAATCCAGAGCTTACATTACTTGGTGTCACAGCACTGTTCCATGCTCGAGTAAATATTTCCCAAAGTCACTTCTTCTAGTCGTACGTTCCATTCTGTTCGTATGAACTTCTTTGCATGATGAATTTCTTGTCCAAAACAACAATACTTCATCATCCCAGTAGGATTCAAATGGTACTCCATACTTTTTCACAGCAGCCCGAATCGAAATACCATCCTTCAGAACAGCATCCATCGCTGTTATGAGCTGATCTTGATTCCACGATGTTCCTAGCTTTTTGCCCTTGTTGGACATGTTTACTTCTGTTTTTTTTTCCTTCATCTTAAACATAAGAAAAATTGCCAGTTAACAACAATAAATTACAATGGTAAATATAAAAATATATAACATATTTTATTGAAAATATTTAAAGTGTCCCTTTTCCAACTCTAGGAATGCATTTCGGTTGTTCCGTGAAAAGAGGGACACAAAAAGTAAGACCATTAATAACAACTTACCTTTAATTAACTTTTTATTATATATTACATAGTAATATTTTACATAATTAATTTTATTAGCATGCTATTTGTAAAGGTTTGACAAAATACACACAAAAATATGGGTTCTCCCTAAGGTGGCTCAGATGCTGGGCCACCTTAGGGACTCATTAACAGAACACACTTTCTCAATAAAACACGCCCACTATTATCACAATGTGATAAATAGATTAAATCTTGATATACCACTTTAAAGACAATTGTCTAAGCTTTTCAAAGATATATAACACTTAACTGTTACATTTTCTTAATATTAATACACAAAGATCTCGTACTTACATGAAAATAAGAAAGCCAATAGACGTAACACGTTCAAACAACTGAAGTTACTTTAAAATTGCGTCCTTCTGTCGGACGTACGCCGTTCTTGGTACATGAGCTTCGAGTGGAACTGGGCACTAATATAAGGTGCCATATGTTGATATTTTTCACTAGTATTTTTTTCTTCAAGTGGGCCACCTTGGGAACACGGGCCACCTTTGCCTCACCTACCTTATATGTTAAAACCAAATATGTATAACCTTTTAGAATACTAACCACAATAATTTTACAATAAACACTAGGATAATAATATAATTGAAACATATAACATGTAAATTTTGGGTATCATCATGTGCATGCCTCATTACAAATGTGCATCTGCTGCCCTATTGCTGGCGGCCTAAGGATGTTTGCAGATAGATGACTCTTTTTGTATGGGAAGGCAGGGGAGAAAGTAAAGCTACAAGGTGATATGAGGGCCTTTGGAAAAAAAGGAAACCAATCACTTGGATGAAAATCAACGTGGGAAGACTAAGATAATTTCACCAACAGAAGGAAGGTGAGTAGGAACACTGGTGAGGTGGTAGATAGGTGAAGCTATAAGAGGACTTGGGCTGGAAGATGTTGAAAGGGGGTAGTAGCCTGCTGAAGCAGAAGGTGTATACCTGCATGGTGCACCCTGTGTTGGAACATGTTACTGAAGTATGGGATCTGTACCATGGGACGGAGGAAAGGGAAATTCTGTAGATCAGCAAGGTGAGCGAAGGGGAAATGCTGTGTGTGGTAAGAAGAGGACATGGTAAGAAATTGGTCCTCCGAGATGATTGAGGAACTGGGGTGGGACGACTTGAAGAAAAAGAGGCGAATGTATGGATGCACCAGGTGCTTGATGGAGAGGGAAGAAAGGGGAAAACTTGGAAAAGGAATGGAAAGAGGGTGCTACAAGGAGAGGAGGGAAATTGTTCTAAGGTCCATAGGAAAAGGAGAGCAGAGACGTTAGCACTCTAGGTTGTTTACAACTCTGAACAAATTAAATAAGCTGGGAAAATTGTTTGTGGCAGCAGTGCGTGTTGAGGTGTGTTTAAGAGAATGACGAGGGAAACTGAATGGTGGAAACCCTACCACAAGGTGGTAGTCGTATTATGGACAGAAGAAGTATCATCATTTTTATCATAGGACTTTTTTTTCTACCTGGCTTTACAGAAATTACATTTTAGGTGTTGGTCAATGTATAGCAAATACACTATTTCAAACAATTAAAGCGGATTCACACGTCCACAGTTCATGCAGATCCGGACTATCCAGAAACCAAACAGCTAATCAGAAGGCCTGATTTTTTCCGGACGAGCTGTACAGAAAAAGTTGAGCTCATCCCGACTTTTCTGTATGCGGACAATGCAGATATTGCCCAGAATTCAACTTGTTGATGGTACAGTGTGTAATGGCGACGATTTATTGACTCGTGTTAAATTAATTCCTCTTCCTCGATATAAGTTCGTGTAATTATTACGACGTGTAACATGTCAGCAAGAAACTACAGGAAACAAGCAATATTTTCAGGCATCGTGCACGCAATTAATAGTTCGATTAAATACATTCCGCGTCTGTGCGAGACACTCGTGGTTTTAATTTGTAAACATGCTGTCGAAATGTTAATCAGTACACTCATGTAATGTTCGTGAGCATTGTGTAGGTTTTCATATCGTCTCCAAATCGTTTGCTGCGTATTTTGATGGTGTCAGAGGTGTGCAATCTGGCTACTGTAGTTATTAAAGCAATGTTCAGAATGTAGTGGATCGGTCTGTTTACTGCTGTACAACTCTATTTATTCGTGCAAAATAAACGTTAACCTACTTTTCCTGTAAAAAAATCTTAAACTGAAAGGCCTAATATCACAAATTGTCTTTTTGTACACTGGTAATTTAAATGTTACTACCAACTCGATGTTTCTTAGTTAAGTACAGCATAAGGCAATAACACACATGCATAATTCAGCCAAATATGGAATGAGGAAGAGAAATTGAATAAGATAACTAATGAAAACAATTACAATTCGGTAGCCACCCAGTGGCAAGTTCATCTGGCCCTATCACTTACTTCCTAGCTCCCAGGTCCTTCTTAAAATTTCTATCCCATAAAAAATTAATGTAAACAGTCATTGGCGAGATTACTTTTAGTTGCCCCTCTAAAATACTATTTCTAAAATTTCCTGCCCTTTTCAATCATCAATTCACATAATAAAACATTCAATTCTGGTATGCACCGGAAATACGAGGAGGCTAATAAAACTAAATAAATAACAAACCAATATCTTCGTTCAAAGATGTACACAAAAATATCTGATGGATGTAATAAACTACAGTATACTGTGCTATATAAGCCTACCCTGCTATGTTCTCTTCCACACCCTTTCAATCTTCTCACTGTTGTTTCCCTTCTCCCTGTACCCTCTCTTTGTCAGGTAACAATTAACCCTGCCCATCGCTCTCCATTCATAATAATTATTATCGTAATTCATTTTACACTCGCAATTGGGTTGAAGCCCGGTGGTGATGAGACTACTCCCCATCCTCACAGCACCAATCCTCCAGTCCCGTCCTAAACTAAATCTTCCAACCTCCTTCACAGCCACAAACTCTTCCCGCAGTGCATTCCACTCCCTCACCAGCAATGACTGTCAACCCCTCTCAGTTCTTCACACCCTCTGCATTTTCTACTTATGCTACATTTTCCCTTAGTTTGCCGGCCAAACTGCCCCATGTTCCCTCCCTGTTCATCACCCTAGGCCTAAAGTTCCTTTCCTCCTCACTAGACTGACCCTGCCTCTTCCATTTATTCATCACCCACCTCACTGCCCTTCTCTAGCTACTGTACCTCTACGTACTCCGCGGCAGCATATTCCAATACTGGGCGGATTATCATGCAGTATGTCTTTCCCATCACCTCATCACTAACCCCCCTTAACAACTTCCCGAGCAGTCCTAAAGCCCTTCTTAACCACTCTGTCCACCTTACATCAGCCTGTACAACCACCGCTAGATACTGATATATTCTGTAGCTACCTCTACCCATCCCATCTGTATACCTCTCTACTCACCATTCTCTTCCTAGTAAACCTCACCAACTTTGTTTTACACACATTAACCTTCATACTGTTCTCCAAGACCACAACCTATCAATATCCTCCTGCAAGTTGTTTCCACTGCCCACCTCTGTATATAGTACACAGTCATCTGCAAACAGTCTTATTGTATCTACAATCGAGGTAGATAGTAAAGGGTCCCCTGAGAAAGTCCTCAATCCAGTCAACCACCCACTTGTCATCCAGCAGTAATGACACTTTTCTCAACAAGATTCCACGGGGAACTTTGCTTCTCCTCATCAACTGCCTGAACCAGATCTTTTAACAAATCTGCTAACTGTTTACATCCTTAACTGTTTTTCAGTTCTCAATGCGCTCCATTCCAGTTCCTTCATCATTACAGGTAGTGTATAGTTACCTTCTTCTTCTCTACCCTGCCCCTGCGTACTATACAACATACCATTCAATATTTTGCTGAGCTTCTTTGCACCTACACTTCCACGTACAGATCACACTCTGCTGCCACATATTCAAGCATTGACTGTACCATAATGCAGTACGTACTGTAAAACTGGGTAGATAGGAACAAAATTAAAAACAAGTTCCTAGCTAACACTTTTTTCTTGAATAAAATTTTGCTACATTTTAAGTTCTCTTCGTGACCTAACATTTTGCTCTGAAATTGTTTCTATTCACCCTTTTTACAGTACAATTTTTCCTTTATCTCACAGTTCAGTGCCCACTTTGCAGCACAACCATAGGTACATATATTGTCTGTTCACTGTTACCAACTCAACCAGTCAAATCCAATATATCAAATACTTCCAAAGAATAAACTGTTTACCCTACTCAGTTTTCCTCCCCACACACTACAATTCTCTACAAAGCTGCAAAAATATAAGTTCTTATATAACTTTTCAACTACGTGTACGTAAGGTACAAAGTTGAAACTCTGAAATCTGCAACAAATTGTAATCGTTAAAAAAATTAGCCAAACATTGATCTCAAGTTTTCAATTTTCTGTTGCAGCAGTACTGCACTTACCTGTTATTTTGTGACAGTCACAAACGGAAAAAATTACCATACCTACACTCACCGGCTAGACAGCTGTACTCGCAAGGTGTGTGCAGTAATACTAGGTACTGTATGTGTTCCAGTGAGCGTCAACCAGGAAACAACATTTATATGAGAAGAATGTTACATGCATCAATGAAATTAATGATTTCAACAGTATTTTATTTATTTTTAATTTGTAAGCATTCATTTACGTGTTAGGATTATTGAACTGAATGGTTGGAAAATGAGTTAAATTAATTTAATCAACATGCGCACATAGCCCATAAACAGTTTACATTGTAATTCAAACTGAAGGATAACAGAACCTATTACGTAACACAGTAGCACAAGCATCACATGTGAGCAAGAATACATATGCCTCATTTATCTTGGTCAGACTGTTGACTGCAGCACTACGCACTTGGCAATGATGCTTGTTTGATAGCTGAATGTGCATATTTAAGTTTTTTTGGATACTACTTTCATTGGAACACTGCAATTATTTACTTTTGCACACCTATACAAAGTGTACGCCAGTTACACATTTCCTAAGGATACAGTAAGCACCCCAAGTTCAGATACACAGATTTTAATTAAATTTGTTTTGCATTCTTTGCTATTCACGTATCGTAACTGTGATGAGGCAGTTTTCAGTAACAATCACATCAGAAACTTTACTCAAACCCAGTTTTTTTTACAAAACTCTTGATAACATAAATTGCAGTGTAATGGGATGAACAGTGTTAAAATCCTAAGATCTTATAATGGCAGAGGAATTCACATTTCTGACATTTTGGATTGGTGGAAACCAGATGAGAAAGTTTGTCTTAGAAAAACAGCACACAATACCTATACAGAATTAGGTTACCTATTTACTGTATATTATAGAAGAAGACACACACATACCAACAACAGTAACTTACTGACATTTTTCCTTAACACAAAATGAAAAACAAAGTTGGAGTTACAGCTCTTGCCTTGAAAACAGTGGTTCAGTGTCTCTCGGCTCCACAACATAGGCCTACTTGGATGAACAATAATCTCACATGGTTTTTGTCTCAAAAAATTAATACATTAATTTCACAATCGAGGGAGATAAATTTTAAAGCATTTATTGAAAAGCAATTGTAAAAGTACAGTTCAGGCATATTAAAATCAGTAGCCCATATCATAATATACAAAAACATGCTGAAAATGTTTATGACAAAGTAGATGAGCAGTTCTTAATAATTTTATGTTTATTTTACCACATAGTGACTTATATGTTCAAATATAGCTATAAAACCAGCAACACAATATATTTAGAAGTGTCAAATATATTTACTCAGTAATGACAACTGGTAGGTAATGAAGACAAAATCTATTAACATATATATTTTTTCCAAGAATTAACTATTGAATTTTGTATTCTTGTAACAAGTTGGGAAAATCCACCCTTCCAAATGCACTCATTCAATTAACACAAAACTTGACTTGTATCTTAATGCAAAATAAAAAAAATACATTGGAACTAAAGTAAGCTAAACTCAGTACTGAGGCTTACTTATGTGCTGCACTTCGATGATAAATTATAATGCAGTGGTAGGAACACAGTCATCTTCACCATATTCCACTCACGTAACTAAATGTATAACTTCATAGAATCAGTCTGAGCACTTTGCACACAACCTTGTCTACCACATACACCTACAATTCCAAGACAACTGGTGATACACCTTCTTCAGGAAGTTGCAGTTCAGGACTAGTTGACTGCGGTAGCACAACTGATGAGTCTCTGATTACCATCCTATTATACCTTTACGAAGAAATAATATTTCTTGTTGTCTTGTAAACCAAATGGTACGCCATAAGGGTATGGGAAATACTCTGACAGTGGTTTTCCTGAAACAGTAACAAATTATCTTTGTAAAACAATACACAACATTGTTTTGGATGTGTTACAAATATAAGGTTTTTTTTAACTGACAAAAGCTGTGAACACATCAAACCACCTACCAATACCCTCCTTTATATTCTAACCACCCTCGCTTGCTCCTCCTACAGCAAATTCCACTCCCTCACCAACCTAAGCATAGACAAATACCTGCTCTGTTCTTCTCTGAACCTTTTCACTATTATTCCCTATTCTCCTAATCTACCTTAGTTAATAGGCAGCATAACATATCCTAACCTCCCTCTCAGTTTACCACTCTGTACATCCTGACCATCTTTACCACTTCTCTCCTTTAGAACAATGAGTTCCACTCCCGTTCCTTCATCACAGATAGCCAAATGTTCCCTTCATCCTTACCAGCCTGCCCTTGCCTTCTCAATTTATCCTTCACCCATCCTGCTACCCATTGCTGTACCTTATCCTTTAACTTACTATAGTTGTTTTTGAAACACTAACATAATTGAACTCATAAACCTAAACAATTCCCAACAGTCCAATACCTAACTAAAAGAAAAAAAGTATATGACTTACCTGATATAAAACTGCAGGTGTAAACTTTCGTATGTAGGCTTCTTCAGTTTGCCGACATACTAGAAATTTTGCTTTGAGTGTCTTCTTTTCGGAAGATATTTATTTGCTTTTAAACACAAAGAAACGTATCGAAAATATTGATTCCCGTCTCTGTGCGTTTATTTTATAAGACACACAAGTATACAGTAGTAAAGTCGGTAAAACACTTGTCACTTCTCATTTGCACTACTCCAATAATTACCACAGAATTATGTCGTATTAGATGACGATTTATGTAATTATCACGCAAATACACGCAAGATGATTTAGTTGATAGCTGCATAAAGCTCTATCGTGCTAAAAGTTTAAAAAATTCCATAAAATTCCACGCCCACAAAATCAACTTCAAATGTAAACACAAACACAGTATAAATAACAACTTGAAAAGAGGTGGAGCTTTATTATGGTGTGGGATACAATTCATACCTCCGCAAGGCTCGGAAGAAACAAGTTCCAATGAACACGTTCCTTTGATTTCGTTCGTTATTTCGCGAACGCATAAAGGCCCTTTGCCACGATGGAATTTTCCTTGGAATATTCCATGGAATTTCGCATGGCCGCCCGCGTGGATGATTCTGTGGAAGGTATAGCAGAGTTGTGGCCGTTTTCATAGAAGTTTTCGTGATCGACCGCGTGAAAATTTCTGTGGAGGGCTTGCTGCAAGATGAAAATATTAAAATCAGAAGCGAGTGTTCCTGTGCGCTAGTTCAGGCAATGTTATGAAAACATAAAAAAATGTGTTTTCGGTAGAAGCAATTACAACACTATGCGAATAAAAAAAAATTTATATTTATTTATTTATTTATTTATTTATTTATTTATTTATATATATATATATATAAATCCATGTTCATTGAACACAAAAAGTATAACTATCATCTGTAACAAATATACGAGAAGCAGTTTGAGAATTTGTCCTGGGACGACTTGTGAGGGTTGTAATATAAAACTCGTTTTTCTGAGAGGTGTATTTTGTGCCCGATTGTAACCAGTATAATGAATTTTAAATTCGTGAATTCTATCACTTTCCATACAATACAAACACGTCGTGAACATTGCACATAATGTCCTTTGATTTGTTAGTAAGTGATTGGTACATAACCTTGGCTTGTAAGTATTTATAGCAGAGTCGGGAGAAGTAGTATTTGATAGTGTATCTCAACAAGTAGACCAAGTTACAGAGTAAAATTTTTACTTTATGAAAATATATCGTATTAAACCAGAATGTTTTCCTCCCCAGTTATTTAGCCCAGAAATGTAGTTTAGTCGTTCACCAAGCTACACAGTCTAAAAAAAGTGTAGGCCTATACTTTCAATACCTGAACTTCCTCCCCATGGCCCTGCCATCATGTCACAGTTATTATAATAAATACATATTTTAAACTTGTAATTGTGTAACCGCCCAGTGGCAAACTATAACATCTACTTCAATTACCTAACAAACCCCTCCTAAACTTTCCAACCCTTCTTATCCTCAGCTCTTCCAAAATCAAATTACTCTTCCTCACTGACCTATGCATATACTGTCTACCCTACTCTGTTCTGCACCTCATCTTCTGACTATTTCCTCCTATATAACCTACTTTAGTTAATAGGCAGCCTAACTTAACTCAAATTCCCCCTCTGTTCACCACCTTGTACATCCTGACCAGCTATACCATATGTCACCCTGTAATATTATGCCTAGGTACTTGTATTCTGAAGCATCCTATAACTCATTTCCCTTCCCATCTGTACGTGTGTACTACCTATCCTCTTCCTCGTAAACCTATATCCTTAGGTCAGCCTGTATCACAACCCCTAGATACTTTTATTCTGTGGTTTCCTCTATTACTTTCCCATCTCATCTGTATACCTCTCTACTCACCACTGTCTTCCTATCAGTCATCCTGCAACTTGTTCCTTCCTCCCACAAATCTACCTTACGCTAGTTATTGAAAGTCAGATGTATTAAAAAATTTACAGCAGGCTATGGTTTAGATTTGTATTTTCACACTGTAGGTACAACGTTAGTAGTGTAACTTCAACCTATATGAAAGTTGTCTGAAAGTACAATACACAATTAAGTAAATGGTGCTGAAGAAAGTATTTTTTTGGGAAAAGGTACAGGAATGGTAGTTTATTTTTATTAGTATTATTTTATTCTTGTCTATTACACTGACCTCAAGATTTCTGAAATGGTTTTATTAATACAATATGAAGACACATACTTTATGAAAATGGCAGGTACAAGCTTTATAAAACTGTACACTGTAGTAGATTTCTTCAGTGTTGATAGGCATTTGGTTCTATTTTTAGGTAAAGCAGTTTTAATTCTAACTAAAAAAAACACAAAAATCCTAATAAAAACCCAGGAAAAACTCATAAAAATGTGTACGAACAGTCGTACTTCAAACTGTTTGTACATTCCATGATAACATAGGCCTACATTCTACTTCCATATAGGCCTTTGTTAACATTCTAATACAATAAAGTTTCAAGTGTACTATACATTTTTAAAATTAATGTCTCAATGCAAGAATTATAAAGAACAGCACAGTATTTGTGGTTAATATAGTTGTACAAAATACTGTTAAATATAAGCCCTGATGTTTTTACTGTAGCAACATTTACATTCTTACAAAAAACCTACGCAGAATAATAAACGAGTGTACAACATACCGGTCTCGCAAGCAGGTTAGGCTATGATACACTAGTCAAATTATTTGACATACACAATGTAGGCTTACGACATTATACACTCGCACACGTACTGAAACAAATTAAATTTCATACCTCAACTGTATACAATTTATCCTTCATATTTGCATCCACGGGACAAGAAACACAATGCTTTTGGGGCTATGTACAATGAATCGTACATGGCTCTATGTGCCGACGTTTTCGCCCTTTTCAATCAATTTTCTTTCGTTGCCGAAGAAATCCACTATTGTATACAGTTTTACGAATTTTTTATTTTTTATTTAATTTTTTCTTCTTGCAATTGGGCATCAGCCCTGTGGTAAGGATTTGCTTAACCTACCTCTTCTCAATTTTCCGACCCCATCAACCTTTTCCTAAACTCTCTCGCTCCATTCACCTCAACCACCTCCCTCGCCAATCCATTCCGATCATTCACTGTTCTCGCCATCATAGTGTTTTTTCCTCTCTCTCTGTCCTCTTCCCCACCCTCTGTATCTTCCACTCATGATCACCCCTTCCCCTGAATATACCTCTCTGTATCTTGTCACCCAGTTGTGAACCCTCACCACCTTAAACATCCTTACCAGCCGCTCCACTCTCCTCCTCTCCTGCAGTGTGCCCCACCCCAGTCCTCTCACCATTACTGATGGTCTGAAATCCTCCTCTCTCTCCCCCTGTGTCCTCCACTTATTTGTGACCCACCTAGCAGCCCTTCTCTGCACCTTTTCCACCTCTACCACTTCCCTTTCCCACGTACAGGTCCCGGACCGCCGCCACATACTCCAAAATGGGCCTCACCATTGTTTTGTATCCCTTTTCTTTCACTTTCTTGTCTGTGCCCCTTAACACCCTTCCCAGCAGGGCCAGCGCTCTTCTACCTTTACTTGTAACACACTTCAATTGCTCGCCCCATCTAAAGTCATCCTGAAGAATAACCCCCAAATATTTATATCTGTTCGCCACTCCAATCTCCTGTCCTCCCCATCTATATGTCTCTCTGACTACCTCTCTTTTCTGTGTAAATCTCAAAATTTCAGTTTTATTTACATTAATTTTCATCTCAGTTTCCTTCGTCCACTGTTCCAATTTGTTTATGTCCTCCTGCAGACCCCCACCCTCTCCAATCACCTTGTACAATACACAGTCGTCTGCAAAAAGATGAACCCTACAATTCATGTTTATGCCCAAATCCCCCATCATAATTAAAAAGAGGAGGGGTCCTAGAACACTACCCTGTGTAACCCCTGATGTTACCCTTCCTTCCTCTGAGAGTGTTATCCTACTCGTACTCTCTGGGTTCTTCCTCTCAGATACTCTCCCACCCAGTTTACCACCATCTTGTCCTCCAACAACTCATTCAGTTTTATCATTAACTTAACATGTGGCACCTTGTTGAACGCCTTTTCAAAATCCACAAAACACGCATCTACCTGTTTCCTCCCATCCATAGCCTCCCCTATATCTTCCATCAATCCTGCCAACTGCGTCTCACATGAGAAACCCTTTCTGAATCCATGTTGTCTATCGTCCATACTCCTGTTCTCCTCTATTACCCTCACAATATATTCACACACCAGTCTCTCCATAACTTTTCCAACATTAGATATTAGGCTCATTGGTCTGTAACTGGCTGGTTTCATCTTCTCTCCTCCCCCCTTGAAAATGGGTACCTCTATTGCAGTCTTCCATTCTGCTGGCAACTTACCAAGTTCTAGTGATTTGCTAAAAAGTACCTGTAGGTATCTGCACATCTCTCCTTCCCCCATCTTTAACATTACATTTCCAATACCATCTGGTCCCCCTTCTTTTCTATCATTGAGTCGCCCCAGTACCTTTCTCAGTGCCCCCATCTCTATCTTACATCTATCATTGTAAAAACTAATAATTTCCCTACTTTCCCCCCTGCCTTCTTTGCTTTTCTCAAACACAGTTAGGTACTGTTCCTGCAACACCTCTACTTTCTCCTCATCAATTACGGATTCTTGTCCTCCTTCCCTTCTTAGTGTTGGTATTTTCTGTTCACGTCCTCTTACCTTTCTTACATACTTAAATAGCTTATCCCAACTACCTTTTTGCACTTCCTCCATCATCTTATCCATATACGAGCTTTTCGCCTATTTTATTTTCTGTGTTAGTTCTTTCCCTAATTTCCTCATCTCATCTCTCATACTTTTGCTTTCTACCCTTTTGTTTTTAGCATGCAATTGCCTACACTTGCGTTTAAGCCTCCTAACTTCCCTTCCATAATAAGGTGGGTCTCTTCCTTTAGATTTAGATTTAGTTTATTGCATCCTTAGATCTTTTTTTGTGTACATTTTTGCACAAAGATATCGGACAAGCCATATTTACAATATACAAACAAATGAATAAATTACTTAAGTTACACTTTAAAAATTATACACTAAAAGAGCGAAATTCAAACATTTCTTGTCGGTTCGGGCTCGCACGTAGGCTCACGTCAGCATACTTCATAGTCTCCACATGTAAAAGAAAAGAAAAAAAAAACAAGAGAAGAAACAGAATCTTAACCCAGAATAAATATCTTAAATAAAGTCTATGTGCCACGAAGGAAGTTTCTTCCATGGAAGCTGCTGTGGCAGGTGCTGTGGAAGGTTCTGTGGAAGGTATGGCAGAATGCTGGCTGTTTTCGTAGAGGATTTCATTTTTGTCCTGGTGCTATTTTCTGTGGAAGGAGTGCTACAAGTTGGAAATTTTAGCCAATCAGAGGGTTGTGGTTGTCATTTGTCGGCATCATACTGCAGGATGTGAAATATGCCTCCAATGTCTATTTTCGTTTCTGTCAAGTGTCAATTTGAAATTTCACCGTATGGTCGGCCGAAGTTGTAAAAGTATTATGCGATAATTATGAAAAACATCTATTATGTCGTTAATGAAATGTGTCCAGGAACTACAAGTGCAGAAGTGAAAACGAAACTTGTTTCGATGAGGACGCATTTTGTTTTCGAGAACAATCTTTTTAACGACTCGTTTAAAATTCATTTCTGTTGCTCGATGTAAATTCATTTATTTATTATGATGTGTAACATATTAGCAAAAAACTGCAAGAAGCAAACAATATTTTCAGGCATTATGCACGCAATTAAAAGTTCGATAAAATACATTCCGCGTCTGTGCGAGACACTGGTAGTTTTAATTTGTTAACACGCTTTCGAAATGTTAATCAGTACATTCATGTAGGTGATGTTCGTGAGCATTGTATATGATTTCATATTATCTCCTTAACCGTTTGCTGCATATTTTGATGGTGTCGGAGGTTTGCAAGGTCTATAATGTAGTGTATCGGTCTGTTTTTAATGTTGTACAATTCTGCCTAATCGTTAGCCTACTTTTCCTGTGAAAAAATAATCCTAATATCACAAGTCGTCTTTTGTATACCTTAAATTAAAATGTTACTGTTAACTCAATGCATAATAAGTACAGGTGACAGCATAAAGCAATAACATACATGCATAATTTACCCACATATGGAATGGGGAAGAGAAATTGGACAAGACATCTAATATCAATTACAATTTGGTGACTACATGGTGGAAAGTTTATCTGCCCCTGTCACTTCCCAGGTCCTTAAATGTCTGGCAAATAAATAAATGCAAATGAGCTGTGGTGAGATCACTCCTGCCTGCCCCTCAAATATACTATTTCTAAACTTTCCAGCCACTTTTAGTCATCAATTCACAATACAAAACCTTCCACTCCCAAAAAAAATATCTTCGCAGAAAAATTTATACAAAAAAGAACTGATAGATGTAATTCACTACCACATACCGTACTCTATAAACCTACTCTATGTTCTCCTCCGCACCCTTTCAATCTTCTCACTGTTGCTTCCCTTCACTCATTAGCTAACAATTAACCCTGTCTATCCCTCTCAATACATAATACATTTAACACTCTCAAACAGGCTAATGCCCGGTGGCGAGTAGTCTCTTTACCCATCCCCACAGCTCCAATCCTCCAGTCCCCTCCTAAACCTTCCAACCCCCTTCACAGTCACCAACTCTTCCTGAAGTGCATTCCACTCCCTCGCCATCTTCACCAGCATTGACTGTGTACCCCTCTCCGTTCTCCTTCACACCCTCTGAATTGTATACTTTTGATACCATTTCTCTTAAAAGTTCCCTT
>PNEQ01125456.1:0-10834 GCA_003012365.1 Medauroidea extradentata | reverse complement strand
ACATAAAACTGCCAGCTCCGCACATATTTCCTATGCTCCACACATAAAACTGCCAGCTCCGCACATATTTCATATGCTTTGCACATAAAACTGTCAGCTCCGCCCATATTTCATATTCTTTGCTCATAAAACTGCATGTTCTGCACATATTTAATATACTCCGCACATAAAACTGCCAGCTCTGCATATATTTCATATGCTCCGCATATGTATCTGCATGCATCATACATATCCACAGACACTTCAAATAATGTTCTTACACATGTTTTCACACCATCCACACCCTCCACACATGTTCCCACACGCTGCAAACATCCTTCCCCTTATGACAGAACATACTTAAGTATACTATTGCTTTTCAGTGCAACAACAAACTAAGTAACAGCATACAGAAGAAAGTGCTTATATAATGTTTGTAGAACGTAATATGTTTTTATAAGATTAAGTAACGACCGTCAACGATGTAATTAAGAGTCAGAGTATGTTTTTAAGTATTTAACTTAATTTATTATGTTTTTCGAAAATGTTAAAAATTCGAGTTTGTGTAAATTTTCGACTTTTTATCGCCTGTACATTATTTAAATGAGCGGTTTTAAATGCGGATCACCTTTGATGCGACATAGTGTCCAAAATTCGATTTCATTAATTAATTAAAAATTTATATAATAGTTGTTTTTCTCTTTATACTTGTCAACATGCGATAATTGAATGTAATAAAACAAAGCAAACAAGTTGAGACGGAGCATTACTGCGGTACTAGGTTCGATGTATCTAAATTACCATTAAAAAAACGTTTTTTTTCTGCAAAACTTTCGTAATTTGCATTGATTGCTCTTATTAAGTTTAAAGCCAAGAATATACAGTATAAGGAAGTCGAACCGTAATGGCGCGCAGTTTGTTGATAGTGTTTTTTTCTAAGTTTGAACATAGGTAGTCCTTAATCTAAGGCAAACGTTAATATTACTTGATCCCGATAGTTATATGTCAGCCGTAATTATACGTAACTATATTGCATATACGGCCTCTCTAAACCACCCGAGACTTATATTTTCAGCTAGTAAAGTATTAATAATTATGTATTTTACCGCATGTCTGATACAAGCATATATACTGCCGTTAATAGTATGCACTTACGAGACAGGGGTTAATTAAACGCATGTTTTTATTATATACAGCCAGCACAAAAATAATTTACATTAAAAGTACTATTTTGTCATAAAAGTTCAGCTATGCATGAATATCCGCTGGTGTAGGATTATTTTATACACAATTACAAGAAGCGAAAACTACAGGTGTATGTGAAGTGTTAACATACAGTCCTTAGTTCGAAACTAATACATTTACTATTATATCCGAGATTACGACTTTACTACCGTGCCTACTGTGATAGGGAGTTGTGCAAAAGGTCAGATGCCTGCAATGTAAATTTCGGCCTCGCTTTACCTTATGCTTAAAGCATCGTTCCTTAAACCAGTAAAATACTTGATTAATATTCTGCTAGTTTGTGAGACTAGAATAAAGCTGACGGGAAAGTCGTGTGTGTCACAGAAGGCCAGTACAAATACCGCCGACTTTAACACCGAACCGCATTTCCGTAACATATTAATACTGTCCATGAGTTATTTTTCAGTTCCGTAAAGCCTATACACTGGCGAAATATAAGAACAAAGTAGAAAGTACGCTCGCGATAGCTTAGTCATTGGTTCGGGGCTCGAAAACTATATGAGTTTATTACTTTTTATCGTTGATTATAGCTGCGGTTATTAAAACTATATAATTATTACGGATATAAAATTAACTTTTACACTATAGAGAAGGCGAAGACCCGTACATAGAGCTATGTAAAATGTTGTCAAAAACAGTATTTCGGCTGCTGGGAAACATCCTGTTGTACGTACATTATGATGTATAAATCCTTGTACTGACTGCAAATTAAATTATATTTTTGGTTCCGAGTATCTACCCCTCTACTGTAATGTTTGTCGGTCTCTACCATGTCAATACATGTCAGCATATTGTCAAACCATGCATACTACCGCCCGAGTTCTTTCTCCTGTCACTGTAACTTAAACCTTGCTGTTATTGTGTCCTGAAAAATAACATTTAATATCGGGAAGCCTACAGCTCACAGTAAAAGATGTCGAGCCGTGTTACTGTTTCAGAACTATTCCTCTCGCATTTGTATGTACCAGTATTCAAACTAATACCTACCAGCTCGCGAGTCTCAAGAGAACTTATAACAGTTCGATGATTTATTTATAATTACAGCTAAATATCATAGAGGTCACTATCGAATAAAGTCCTGACCAAGAAAGATTGTTTCAGTTACTAAGAAAACAACTTTTATATGCGTATTATAAGTTTTTTTAAATATTACGTAATTAATCCGGACTACAACACATGCAGGTTGCTCTATACAATGCGATTAATATATGTATCCGTGGGGCAAGTTCTTTACCATTTTTAACAAAAAAAGATATTAATAAATCTGTAATTCAATACCGTGCGCACACAGTACATTAATGAAAATATTCGTGAAAAACAGGACCAAACACATGTACATACGTACATATGACTGTATGAGACCTCTGATTTTTTTAAAGTCAGAGGCTATGAATGCTAGCAAAATGTAAATATAGTGTACGCAATAAGTAAATAGTGAGAGTAAATAATCAGTTGCACGAGGTTCTAAGCTCAGTTCCTGATTTTGTCGTTCGAGTACCATCTCTTTACGCACAGCATACTTCGAGTGCTTATTAAGTTTGCTACGTTGAGCCCATCGCACTATTTAGCTAGTGAATATTGAATTCACCAAGACATTATGTTAGGCTAAAGAGCAACAAGAGATTTTAGGTTAGGTTTGCCTGGTTTGTAGAAGAACGAACTAGCGTACTGGAAGGACCGTACGGTCTTCGTTTAACATTATTTACTGTAAGTTCTGTGGTAAAGTCTTTACTTTGCGAAATAATACGCTGAGACATTAGAATATCTGTTACTTCAATCCACGATATGAAGAGTGTCCGGTCTGCGAGCGGTGTGGTGTAACAATCACTTGCAAAGACAAGTTGATTAAGCATTTGCATAGCTGTAATGGCAACGTCAAGAGAGAATTGACTACCTGCTGTAAGTATCGCAAGAAGCAGTTCGCCGAATTTTTGCAATGCTTGTCGACACGAGGCAGATTGTGAGCAAAACATGGAAAGAAATCTGCTGAAGTGCAACTACTGCAGTGCCTAGTTCGCTCGTCGTGACAATCTGGCCAGGCACACGAAGATCTGTAAGGGTAAAGTAGCACGGCCAGCTCAGAAAAAGCTATGTGTACAATCGCCGGAATCCGCTCGGCCATCCTGCTCCAGGACGCCATCAATCCACCCTAAAATCGTAGAAGGGACTGGTATGTCAACAAAATTCAGATTCGTCAATGTGGAAACTGCATTCAGTGAGAATGTGAAGACTTATGTAGAGGAGAATAATGACACGGCCAGGGATATATGTAAATACCTGACTTATATGTACGTATGGAAACATCATAGTACACAGTAGATAAAAAATAAAATTAATAACTGCGAAGTCCATAAATTCTTGCCGGAATGCGATTACGTGTAGCCAGGACCAATCGATGCCATCGGTGGAGGATGTGGGAACATGTATGGGGACATATTTGCAGGGTGTGGGGACATGTGTGGAGGGTGTGGAAACATGTGTAGGAACATGTTTGGAAGGTCTGTGGAAATTTATGATACATGCAGATACATATGCGGAGTATATGAAATATGTGCAGAGCATGCAGTTTTATATGCGGAGCATATGAAATATCTGCGGAGCTGGCAGTTTTATGTGCGGAGCATATGAAATATGTGCGGAGCTGGCAGTTTTATGTGCGGAGCATGCAGTTTTATGTGAGGTGCCTGTAGTACTATGTGTGGAGTGTATGGGGACATGTGTGGAGGGTGTGCTAATATGTGTGTGGAGCATGTGGAGAGTGCATGGTGCCATGCACAACATTAGTGATATTTGTGTAGAGGGTGTAGTTTTGTATGAGGAATGCACATTGTTGTGTGGAGACTGTGGTATTATGTGCGAGTTTGTGGAGATGTGTGCGGAGCCTGCAGTGCTTTGTGAGGTGCCTGCAGTGCTATGTTAGATGATTACATAGACGTGTGAAGAGTATGTTTAGTTGTGTAAGGAGTCTACATAGGTGTGTAAGGGAATGTTTGTGAAGAGCGTAAAGACATGGGCGGAGGGTGTGGAAACATGTATAGGGGCATGTTTGAAGGGTGTGTGTAAAGATATACGCGTACAGGTGCTGTGAGAATGTATGTAAAAGCTAAAGGAATCCAGAAATGTGTGATAAAAAAGAAAATTACCATCGAGGACTAGAAACAACAGGGCTCTGAACAGAGAGAAGGTTATGTGAGTAACTGTATATAAAATCAGATTATGGAAGAAGCAACTATATTTCTATTGTAGTAACAAACTGGCGCTTAATACACTAGACGACACGTGATGTATGTTCGAAGTTGGAGTAAACCCTCTACCACATTCTACTCTGACTAATGGTAAGTATTGTTCATTATACCCCCCGACAGTGTCATACATCCTGACTACACTGAGAAGATCCGCACAATAAGCTTAAACGATATTATTATTTACATATATTGTTACGATATTGTTATTTACACGTACACTATAAATTAGAATGTTATTCGAGTACTTTCATTCTGTATTCATATTTTCTAAATGGCGGCCTTCTTAATATTTTTAGCATAGTATTACAACCTTAAGAAAAATTCTTCAGATTTCACAAAACTTGGTAGGCCTACAAAAATACAAAGTTGACAGAGTTTACAGAGTTTACTGTACTTTTGTATATTTCGTTCACCCTGTGTTCAGATTTAAAATGGCGGCCACTTCTATATTTTTAGCATAGTATTAACATCGTAAGTAATATTTTTTTCCGAATTTCATCAAATTTGGTTTACATACAACCCATATTAAAGTAACTCGATTTTTGTGTATTTTGTTTATGCTGTGTTCATATTTTCAAAATGGCGGCCGTTTTTATATATTTAGCACAGAAGCACATATAATAGGAAGTATTTTTCAGAATTTCATCACACTTGGTGTTTACGTACCACACACAAATCTGACTTTACATTTGTATATTTCGTTCATCCTGTGTTTATATTTTCTGGACGGCGGCCAATACCATATTATTTTGCATTATATTACAGATCTTAGAAAATGTTTTTCAAAATTTCAACAAACTAAGTACACATCTACTGAATAGCAAAGTTGACTTTATTTTTGTGTATTTAATTAATTCTGAGTTCCTATTACCAAAATGGTGGCAATTTTTATATATTTAGCATATTATTACAAACGTTAAGCAACATTTTTCCGGGTTTCATTAAACTTGATACATGTATGCTACATATGAAGCTGATTTGAGTCTTGTTTATATCGTTTATTTTGTGTTAATATATAAATGTATATTTTTAGCATAGTATAACACAAGTTAGGAAATAATATTCAGAATTTTATCAAACTTTGTACACATATACTACTTACAAAAGGAATTTGACTTTTGTGTATTTCGTTTTGTGTGTTCGTATTTTCCAAATAGCGGACATTTTTATATTTGTTATCATTGTAGTTCATATCTTATGAAATGTTATTTTTAATATACTTACTGCATACAAAGTTCATTTGACTTTAGGGTATTTCGTTTATTCTGCATATTATCAAAATGCCGGTCATTTTTATATTTTTAGCCTGGTATTACATGTGTTAAGAAATATTATTCAGAAATGCATCAACCTCTGTACATGTCTCTCTTTTGTGTTTCGTTTATTCGGTGTTAATATATTTCTATCTTTTAGCACAGTATTACATATATTTAGAGATATTTCTCAGAATCTCACCGAACTTGGTACACATATACTATATACGTAGCCTACAAAGGTTTCATGACTAGGGAATGGAACATTTCGCGAAATCAATTACCTGTAGGCTTATACTATGCATACTCAAGGCTCGTCTATTAGTTCATTGTGTGTTGTCCCACTGAGTAGCAGCTAGTTGACCAGTAGTCGGGGCTTGGGTATGCACAGGACAATGGATTCTAGCCTGCAGGTAATTGATTTCGCGAAATGTTCCAGTCCCTATTCATGACTTTTCTGTATTTCGTTCATCACGAGTTCATATGTTTATAATGGCGATTATGTCATATTATTTTGCGTCATATGACATATTTGTGCCACATTTTCCCGATGTTCATTAATCTAGGCACGCATATTCTAGTTAGTTGACAGGACTTTCATATCTTGTATATCAGCTATGCTGGTAACTTCTTGTTATTAATCAAATAACGTTATAAGGGTTAGCCGCAATGAATTTGTTACACATGTGTGATAGTCACGGTCTGAATTTGAAGTCGTGTATCCGCTAGACAAACTAAGACCAAGAAGCGAGAATTATCAAGTGATTAGAAAACTCTCACAAATTAATTCAGATGACTGTTAACTAATTCTCCATTTATATCCAATGGCGACATTAGTAATCACAATTACTAACTTATGTATAATGTGTCTAAAACAGGAAATAGTGAGGTTTCGATAGATTTTCTCGATTGAATATGAGTGTTACTCTGTAGTAATGACATAAGAGTTGCTTTAAAATAAATAACTTCTTCATAAAATAAATTAAATTTGTAAACATTTAATTCATATTATAGTCGATTAAAATATGCAGTAAAACACAGTTTTTTATTTATTTACAATCATTGTTTTTTAAATATTGTTTACTAATTTGTCAAAAACACCAACCGAGCTCTTAAAATTTGATGACAAAAATGTTTGCTAAAGCTCGTTTGCATTAATCCAATTTAGTGACCGTGAGACTTTTATTTTGTCCTTGAATTATTATAAACTGTTACTGTGTTTACAATGTAATGCTTAAGTCTTAAAGCTGTACAATTATAATATTTTATATCATGACGCAGGTATTTTGCTTCATCTCAAGTGGTAACATTAAAGGGATTGTAATATGTGTGTCATTTCTATTCACGACAACTAAAATATAGTAACTTAAATTTTTATTTATGTAACTAAGGAAACAATGTTAATTTGTGTCATTAAATATATTTATTTGTAAGCATCGTATTCGTGTTTTAAGATGTGTTTTGACGTGTTGATACTCACAATCAAGTAACGTTATACATTTCGCCATGTTGTGGTTAGCGTCCGTTGTGTAAAAGTGCACATATAATCTCTTGAGTTATACAAATAGTTTTAAAGGAAACAGTTTACATTATTACAGCGAAAAATTTCTAGTGTATAACTATCAACCAGTATCGTAGGAAACAATCACATTATTTTACTCCTTTTCCAATCTCAAGCCTTTGAAGTTGTTGTAAACTTTATCTCTAAGCTGTTAAGAGGTATATACTACCATATTAAGTTTACACCAAGAGCGGAATGCAGTAGAGGTAGAGTCTAGAGGGTTGAAGTACTGGTATGTCCAATAATTTATGAGACCCAATTTATTCAATACTCATGGACTGTATAATGCCTCAGATGGCGCGAGCTAATACATGTGAAATACCGATAGCCAACTGTACTAGAGGCTTACTTACGCCCCTCTCGAGGAAGTCTTGCTACGGAAACTGGGGGCGGGACGCTGGCCTGCTGGAGACGACCTGGACACGCCATCTCCTCCAGAGCTGAGAGACCCTTAGTACAGTCGACTATCCTCTTGCCTGACGTCGGTAGAGTCCAATATGTATGACTAGCACCTCGTATCTCTCAGTGGCCACTCCCCCGCCCACCTTCTCCCTATGTCAATACAGTCGGGGCTGAGATGTTATCCTCCGGCAGCTTCCGCACTCGGCTGCGTTACTCTTCTAACAAACTGACGTGAATATATTATTTTCATATTTGCCATTAATGTGTTGCCAGTGAATCTGAACGCATCCCGGTTTCGATAGCAGGGGTGAAAATTTATTTTAATAATATTATTCTAAGTACATCATACTTTTCTTAGTACTTTGTTATAATACTACTGTACATAATTTACCAGGCGTTTATTACGCTTGAAAGATGTATCAATGTTTATTAAAGTCTAGTATTTAGTAAGATGTGGGCGTGCACTTACCGTGCGCTCTGCAGAGAAGCAAAGCAGTTATAAGGACTAACACTAGTGACGTCACATAGCTGTAAGATGGTGCTCTACCTGCAGAGGTGATGGTCCAGGATGACATTGCATTGTTGGCGTGCCGCATGGGAAGAAAGTTCACATACGAGGAATGGCTTATATGCATTGCATGTATGGTGCTGCCGGAGGTAACACAATACGAGCACAGCGTCTGTATGCACATACACTTTCAAACAGTTTCTGTCCAGGCCACCGGACGTTCTCGTCTGTGGGAAAACGGTTACGCGAGACTAGAACATTTACAACCAACTGTCATCAAGTAGCATATGTGGAATCATTGTCACATTGTATGAGAGCTAGCGAAGTGTGTGAAGGGTTCTGCATGAACAACTGCTACACAAGTTTCATCGCGATATGAAGCGCTATGAAACCATCTGAACTCCAGCCACGTGTCTACATAGCTCGCTGGTTTCTGCATCACTGCGCAGATGAACCTGGCTTTCCTCGCAACATTCTGTGCAGCGACGAAGCTTCAGTTACCTGCTGTGGCTTCCTGTATAGTCGAAACAGTCACGTTTGGAACGTCAACCTATGTGTAATGCATTTCATAAATAACTTTTAGAGAACATATTGTCAGTTCTGTTGGAGGACGTGGATTAGTAAAGACGCCATCTTGTGGGGTTCAGTCATAACGTACTTCAGTTTGGAAGCTCGCCACAGATTGTCTAACACATTTGGTGAGCGATAGACATCTGTGAGGTGGCCACCACGCTCCCCAGACCTGGCGCCATCTGATTTCTTTCTGTGGGATCATCTCAAGACAGTTTACGAGGTACTGAGCAACACGTTGGTATAACTTCGCGCCAAGATTACTGATTTGCAAGGTATTTCCAAAGCAGATAGTATCTATGTGTCTTTGCCTTTTGAATGACAACCAGCCGAGGAGTAATTGGAACATTCTCACTCAGCAACTAAGCCATGGTTGTACGATTAGCCTTCTAAGTGTGCCCTTACAAATAATACACTTCACATTATTCTACGAAGGTGGCAGTACTGTGCATTCGAGTATTATTTCTTTGAAAATAACAAAAACACCCAAGCGTTACACTAACACTGGTAGAATAAAAACATACCAACACTTTTCTAAATGACAAAATGTTGCTTCTTTTCAATTCTTTAAAAGGTTAAGGTCAACATACAGTAACAATATAATTCACAGAAAGTTATTTTAATCTCCAGTGGGGTTTGTTTTCGTTTAAACCGATTCAAATGTGGATTATAGAGGTAAGATGTCTCCCTTATGAGTAACTGAACGACAATTTTGTTTATTGTTTTTTATCCCATATTGTTTTCTATACCATTTTGAATGGCGAATAAGCCAAAATTAATTGTACCTATTGTTAAGGAACATTCTGTGTAATCAATATACTGCTACATTGAAAATCACAGGAATACATTCAGATATATACAGTATATTTTAATTTGTCTCAGTCATATGCTCGTAATGTCTCATCGGGCATATCATGAAAGAGCAATTTATATTTACAATTTAATTGCACACCATTATTTTTAATTGTATTATTTCCATCAAATCTGCATAAGTATTCATATTTGATGCCATGGTTACATTTTAACTAGGTTACTCACAGAAATCTAATGGTAATGGTGATTATCAGATTAAATACTTTGTAGTTTTGGGAAAATTCTCCAGAGCAAGTATCATTTTTGCTCTAAAGTTTTAGGACAGTCTCAGAGTAGTTTATTTGCAGAATAACGTATTGGAATGCAGCCCAAGAGTATTAAATGCCTGCACGATGCATTGTCGTAAACTAGCTAATACTCTGAGACAGCAGCAGGTAAGCTGAAGTTTATAGTGTAGTGTAGTGTAATACAATAGAGTACTGTGCAATGAAGTGCAGTAGAGTACTGTGCAATGTAGTGCAGTAGAGTACTGTGCAATGTAGTGCAGTAGAGTACTGTGCAATGTAGTGTAGTGAAGTACAGTGGAGTGTAGTGTAGTATAGTGTAGTGGAGTGAGATATTTTGGTAAGCGCTTAACTTGCAAGTCTTCAGCGCTGGTGAGAGGTGAAAGAGGTGAGTAAGGAGCAGCGCCGGAATGAAAGGGCGTGGGAAACGGGAGATCCCCGAGAAAACCCGCCGACAACGGCATCGTCCGGCACGATTTCAAAATGTGAAAATCCGGGGACCGACCCCGCTGAGAATCGTACCCGGATCGCCTTGGTGGGAGGCGAATGGTCTGACCACTCTTCCACCGCAGCCCTAGTGTAGTGGAGTTTAGTATAGTGTAGTGTAGAGCAGGTAGTGGCTAGGGCAGTAGCTCGAGAGTTCAGTGGATGGCAGTGATCAGCTTGCTAGAAGTAGAGTATTGCAGTATAGTATAGTGTAGAGCAGGTAGTGGCTAGGGCAGTGGCTCGAGAGTTCAGTGGATGGCAGTGATCAGCTTGCTAGAGGTAGAGTATTGCAGTACAGTATAGTGTAGTGTAGAGCAGGTAGTGGCTAGGGCAGTAGCTCGAGAGTTCAGTGAATGGCAGTGATCAGCTTGCTAGAGGTAGAGTATTGCAGTATAGTATAGTGTAGAGCAGGTAGTGGCTAGGTCAGTGGCTCGAGTGTTCAGTAAATGGCAGTGATCAGCTTGCTAGAGGTAGAGTATTGCAGTATA
>PNEQ01125453.1:0-21886 GCA_003012365.1 Medauroidea extradentata | reverse complement strand
GAGCGTGTGCAGTGGTGACACGGAGCATGTGCAGTGGTGACACGGAGTGGGTATCCAGGGTCAAAGGCTGCAGGAAATAAACACTGCCATGTTCCGGGAAATCAAAGCTGCTGAAGGTATTTGAGAGTTGGAAACTGTCACTCTTAGCCGCCAGCTTCTTCACAGACCGCTCCAAAGATAACACGCGATCCAAATAAATTACTTTTGTAATTATTGTTTGTGCATATTTTCTTATAAAGCATGTGTATACGTAAATATTACAAAATACATTGTAATTAACAATAAAAATTTTTATTGAATAAATTGCATGGTTATAGACATATTACATTTGTAACGTCATTAAATAAAGTGTTACCACTAAACTGAATTTGATCGTGTCTAGTATATTTCTTTTTCCGTATTTACTCCAACCCGAGTTGGTCCGAAAACGTTCAATACATTACATTTACTTTTAATTTTTCTAGTACTGTAAAGTGGAGTTGTTTTGCCTAATTGTGAGGTTATTTTGCACCACATATCTGTGAAGTTTATCAAAATTTCAATTAATTGAAGACTTAACAGTTCACGTCTTTAATAACAAAAAATAAAGGGTGACGGTTGTCTAAGAATTAAACTTGTTGAAGTCAAAGTTACGCGTGATGGTGCAAGTATGCTCACTTTACGGGAATACTAATTCACACAAAAATTTAATTACGAAAACACAAATACAAAGAGGATACTAAGAATTCTATAATGTGCCAGCGTCAGCTCTGCAACAGCGCACCTTCCGTCGCTGGACGATGCAATATTGGTTCGTCAAGTGTTCAATGTGAATTTGTATTACAGCTAATAACTTTTGTGAAGACTGGCTAAAATGAGATGAACTTAAACAGCTTGCACAGTTCTTATTCCGAGAATGACACTCGAACAACGTGACAACGGATAGCCTATACATAAATGAATGAGGTCGATCACACATGGTGTTTGCAAAACTGTATGGCAGGAACATCAACTGATGGAGAGCAGGCACTACGTAGAATCGGGAGTTTAGGCTGTCTCTTAAATAGCCCAGAGAGCACTCTTTCGCACTCTCTTGACGTCTCTGCTGTCCCAAATTCGAGGGAGAGTGAGTCAGATTTACAATGCTCCCCCGCTGTACCTTCTCGTCCACTCTGCGGGAAGACATCTTTGTTTTCATTCAAAATCGAGAGAAATACGTTGAGTAAAAGAAAAAGTTTGCTTCATCTTCTTCTGTGTTCTTCACTGACATTATTTAGGATTATTTCTAACACAGCAGTAGCATATTCGCGATCCATATTCAAACGATAACCAAACTAGATCCGGAAAACATTGTTTTCTGCAGTCATTAATGTTTCCGTCTTTTCTTTTGTCACGCTAGGTTGCAGTGATTCGAGGATGCATCTGAAGATGGCTATCTCAGTTTTATTGAAGAATGAACCGAATGGGGGTGTGGAGTGAGAGTGTACGTACACAACTTTATTCGAGACTCGGCCTTAGTATTGTGTGTGGGATATGTGAGGTGTTGCCTGCAGTGGAGCAGCACTGTGTGTAGCTAGTACTGCTCTATTTAACTGCAGACATGTACGGGCCTCACTGACTTACCAGGGAACCTAACTTCAGCTCTGGTAAAGATCTTCACCTGGGACTGTCATTTGAGAGCAACAACGGTACATGTACTCACTCGTGGCTGTCTTCATATCGTATTAAGGTATTATCTAACACCTCTCTTAACATGCATCTCAATATATGCTTGGCAACACTGTAGGATGTGCTCTGAAAGTCTTCATATAACTTTCTAAATTATATCTTCTCCATTTTCACACCATGACTTGAATTACTCATTTCTTACATTTTGTTTAAAATAAGTTAAATTATATTAGTTATTTTTTTACATATATTTTTTTTTCGTCTCTGAAGCGCTCTTCCCAAGTATATAATTAATGCACTGCACTCGCGACAAACATCAACACTAATACTGTGTTAGTGAACAAACACCTACACATGAAAATATAATGTTGTGATAAGAAGCTTATAAAATTAATTTCTCAAAATGTTTGTAGGTAATTGTAGGGGTGTATACATATGACGATAGCCAGACCTTTACAGAAGGAACCAATAACTTAGAGGATCTGAAACATGAAAGAAGCTGCCATGGTCTGTATGAAGAGACCGTACAAATATTCGCTGGACCTAGGATTGGATCCGAGTCCTCCTGAGTTCAAGTCTAATGTTTTGCCGTTTTTGTTTTAGTAAGCGGACCGTTAAACAGAGCGTGATTCATATTTAGGCCGTGTCTCAATTCAAAGAGTACTCTGTTGAGAGAGTACTCTTTCGCATAACACCAAGAGAGAGCTCTTGTTTGCTTTCTGGTACTCTCGCTCTCTCCAGTTGGGACGATGCTCTCTCATATTTGTAAACAAACGATGCAAAGGTTATAAGTGCGTGCATTTTATTGATACAAGTTATAAACATATTAAATGTATTTGTAGACGATTCATATAATAATTTATAATCTTACCGGTGTCGTATTTCAAGCGGTAATAGCTGTTTATAGGCGATGCCAAAATTGTTTATTTCTTGTATTTAATGGCATATTACGGCCGAAAATGTTTACTGAATATCTCGCCATTGGCAACTGTTCGTTGCAAATAATTATATTTGTATACATATAGAATTATTTGTAATGTACATCGCACGTTTCTTCAGTAACCTCAAACCATAGTTGTAATCAAGATGGCGTACGCCAGAGAGCACAAGAGAGCGAGAGCGAGTATACAACTTCGTGCTCTCGCTCTTTTGTACTCTCGGCGGACAATTCAGACAGGTAGAGAGTGCTCTCTCTAACTTACTTGCGACAGCGAGAGCACAAAAGAGCACTCTTTGGGTGAATTGAGACACGGATTGTTGTGCTACAATATGGAGCTGTACTATTCCAAGAGTGTAGTTGGTCACACTGTTTGGCCAGCACAATCGCCCGACATGTCCCTCACTAAACAAGTGTACGTGAGTAGATTGTACGTCGCCAGTCCTCGTCTTCGGTACAGCAATAATACTTGCACTACTGAACTGCGTCATTCGGTCGTGTGTTAGAGCAGCCCTGGCGAGATATTTACAAGTGTTTATGATAGTTGCTTTCAAATTTTGCGAGATAATTCCTTGTTAAACGTAAGGTGAAGTTATGTGTTGCAAGTTTTCGGTTGGCAAAAATCTAAAGGGAGAGTTCGCGATTAAAAATAAACATTGGAAAACAACTTTTGATAAGGTAACCTAGCGTAAATAACGAAATTCCGCGTTGCCTACATTTGAATAATAACTAGATTTTCATATGTGATATATATATATATATATATATATATATATATATATATATATATATATATATATACACACACACACACACACACACACACACACACACACACATATTATTTCAGTTTCAATAAACAAGGCAGTTGCACGAGCCTCGTGTGCACCGCGTGTTGCCTACCTGCAATGTTCCACATTTTGTAAAGTTCGTCCATTTTTAGAAAACAGTTCTCTTGAGGGTCTTGCGACTATGTAGGTGATATTGTTTTGTTCATTGGGGTCTTCTGCTACAAACTACGCCATTTAATATCCAAAAAATTCTATGCAAAAAAAATGCTTGACCGACGCCATTATCTGCAGTAGGTGAAACGTATTTGAAAACATTTTTATACAGATTGCAGGTATTGTTACAATTAAACCGGACCCGGAAATTCATTATTTATCCCTCCTTTCGTTTGGTTGTCTTAACAAATGTCATTTTTCAGTGTCAGTTTCCAATCACGAATGTCTCCCTTGAGATTTTCACTTACCAAAATATTTCAGTAAGTTATTTACAGAGGAACATCTCGCAAAGTTTGTAGCATATTTTCGTGAACATCGGTATTCTTCTTATCACTGCTTTATAATATAATATGTTTTTATTACGCAGTATTGCATATGTATATGTATGAAGGATTGTGTATTTTTTAATATATATGTGTATGAAATACTAACATGTCGGCGAGCCAACATCATAAAACAAAGTACAGTCGACCAATCATAAAATGTCGCCTCTCTACAGGCCAGAATTATGTTTAAGTCTCACTTCGGGTATATTCGACACCGGCAAGCTTCGCTCATCAAAATCGCAACTCCTCACGAGCCATGCGACGTCCGTAGGTTAAAAACTTGTTCTATAAATTAAAAATTAAAAAAATTTATTTCGTATATCATTGCAGGTAGTGTCATTAATCACATAAAATAAAAAAAATGAACTTTAAATAATTTGAATTAGGTAAAAAAGACAGACATGTCACACTAAGCTTGCCACGTTCTTGTCAACAGACGTGTAAAAAAAGTTATTTAGAGTTCACGTCCTTACTACAAATACTTTACGCGCATAAATAGAGATTGTTTCTTCCAACGGAAGTAAATAACAATTAATTATCATTAATTAAATTAACGAGAAGTAACATTTCTAGTGTATTTACTCTGTTTTACGCCTCTAGTTGCACATCTAGTCCAGTGTTTTGTTTTACTTAGGGACACTGCAAAAATAAATAGTTTATTGTTGTACGGGAACAGTTGCACTTGCACAAAGTTAGATAATTCAGTAACATCGCTTAAAAATTTTAATTGTTATTATTATGTTTCTGCAGCTGAATATTTCATAAACATGGTGTCAATATAAATGTGTATTGATCTGTGTTGAAAAAAAACTGTGAATTGTTATTTAGGTGTAAAGTCCATACAGTTAAAAACAATATACAGAGTTTCTAACATATCGCCATGTCGTAAACATTTTCTCGATTATTTTGTCAGTCTGCTGTCGCGTGAATTTATTAAAAACATGTTAAACTTTAAAAAGTAATTATCTTGAGTCATTACGCAATATTTTAGAATTATGACGTACAATAGGAAAATACCATTGTATGAATACTAAGAATATTCTTAAAGTAAGTATGTAGTTGCATAAGGGTAACACTTTTTTGTGTTTTCGAATCCCGATTCACACAACCCTTTTCATCCCCTCTTTCTTTCATTAAACTTTTTGAAACAATGCTATAATATATACGTTTTTTAATTCTAAAACACTTATTTAGTCACACAAATAATGAACATCAACATTTTACAGGCAGTTCTATTGTGTTCGTGGAATGTCCGTTTCTAGAAAAATTACGCGCTCATAAACATAGAAAGATTTGTGGTATCAGATCAATAGCTAATTGTTTTATATCCTTTAAATATATCTACTTGGTAAAAATACGATGAGCATTTAATCACTGGAAGACAGACGTGTAACTTACAGAATTAGTAGTACCTATAGTTATTTAATTAACTGTAATATGTTTTTTCTTTTATCTCCAAGAACAATCATGAATGTATGGGTTTCATTTTAGGATGATGTAAATTTTAATATTTGAATAGTCTTTGCAGGCTTGTGAACGCCATTGTGATATGATTTGTGTGATCAACAACGTAACCAGCAATATATTTTAGTACAAAAAAATTGTTTACCCGATGAAGATTTGAACCTGCTATCTACCAGTGATTATTTAGGAATTCATTAAATTGTTGTAATTTATATTAACAACTTCTCGTTGCCGAAGATACCCCGTGTGGACTTAGACATAATTGTGGCCCGTAGAGGTGTGACATTTCATGACAGGCCGAAAACTGAGCCAGTCGTAAAATGGCGCACCACGTCATGTTAGACTTCTAAATACTTTAGGGTATCTTCGGCTGAGGGAAGTTCGCTTAGAGAAATAGCAATACTTATGTGGTTCTGTGATTGATGATGTTACCTGTAGTGATGTACGCATTATTTCTTTTTATAATTTCTGGACCAAGATTTGAACCTACGTGAGGAGCGAAAGAACGTGTTGCTATTTTGATGAGCGAAGCTTGCCGCTGTCGAATATACCGGAAGTGGGTCTTACACAGAATTCTGTCCTGTAGAGAGGCGACATTTAACGATTGGCCGACTGTACATATTGCCTACTATGAAGTCAACCATCTGGACAGAAACAAGGAGTTAGTTAAACGACAGTAATATTAACGTGAGTGTTGCCACTTAACGCTGCTAGTAACTATCACAGTCACGTGAATAGACCTACATGCTCTGTACGTATACCGGTGTGAATGAAGACCTGCGTTTATAATATTTCTTTAGAAAAAGTTACGTGTTGTCAGTTTTTAGTTTTACACTAATGTAAAATGGCATTTAAATGATTTTCTATAAGGTAAGGAGGTTATGGTATGGAGGCGGGTATGAATTAACTATTAATACATTCGGCTAAGTTATAGAATGTTACTGTCACTTTCTGGCCGGTTATTATACTCCAAGTGGCCGGCCATTTAGTGAATTACAAATTCTTAACACATCAGCGGTTGTGCATAACGGGAAAGTAAAGAATATTCCTATATGCTATAGCCGGAGTATTGTATTATCGCCTCTGCATGCAAGCCACTCAGATGGCGTGCAGAGTTTTACTATTATACTTTGTCCTATGGGACTTCAAACGGTGACCACATTAAACAAAATATAGCTATAAATAGTGCGTGCAATGAAGGTAAGTACTAAGAAATAACAGTACTAAGTGAGTGAATGAGAGAGTTTGGTCAGCGCCCAACATCGAGGTCTCCAGCGCTGGTGAGGGGTGACATGAGGTGAGTATGGAGCAGTCCAGGAATGAGGGGCGGGAGATCCCGAGAAAACCCGCCTACCAACAGCGTCGTCCGGCACGATTCCTACATGCGAGAATGCGGGGACCGAGTCCACCGGGAATTAAACCTGGATCGCCTTGGTGGGAGGCGAATGGTCTAAACATGGATCACCGCGGGCCCACACTGCACGAAGTATGTAAGGAGAGGGGACCAGAGTAACAAGCAGCTTCTAACATGAACAGAGAATGACTATGTAAGTATGTAAGCAGCTTGTTCGCTGCCTGAGACCCTGCGTCCAATGGCAGATCTAGCTGTACGTTATGTAGGGGCGAATACTAAGTAAATAGCTTTGTCTTCACTTCGAGTCAAGAAGGAAGGTCCGGGGACCCTCCCTTTGAAAAATTTAGTTTTGAGGTACAAAATGATGTTATTTAAGGCATGTTCCAAACAAAAAATGAATACACCACTTTAAACATGTGTAATATTTTACAGATAAAGTAAATTAAGGGGGTGCGGGCCCCATACCTCAGCCAAGAATCCTCGCCAGCCTGCGACTACAGATGTGCGCGGTTAATTGATTATGTAATTATACTTACATTGCCTGCTCCTAACTCTGCCTTTGTGTCATTCTTCCTCGCGCTAACATTTACATTGTCTACACCCCCGCGTCATAGAGTAGTGCAATCATAATTGTATCAATTATTGAGGTTATGTGCCACAGCTAACTGAATAGTAGACTTGTTTAGAAAACACACGTTGCACACTCATGCACTTCGTGTTGTGAATAACGACGATGCTACGAGAGTACTTGGCCGATAATTAAACAGTAATTCGACCCCAAAATGCGTTTCGGTTTCCAATGATTGGTGTTTGTTTACATAGAGTAGGACCGCGGCGTGCATGTAGTAGATCCTGCTACTAGTTCCACTGCTCTCTGTCCTGTGACTCCGGGGATGACACGTGGAACACTGCAAACTTCCTGTTTCTTAGTCCGCTACTGTAACATCATTTGAAAACTGCGTTGTTGTAGAAGCTCTTGCAGCAGAGGTTGTATATATTCGTCCAAATGATACTGTTCCATTTCAAATACTTTATGTGATATTTACAGTAAGAACATGTTTCACCTGCAGGCCCTTACCAAGCCTCGTAGGCCATACATGACGTAGTGTAATATACGAAACGCGTTTGTCGGTGCTTTTCAGTCTAATGTTAACGTTTTAAATTTAATTAACGAAACAAAATACGTATATAAGAACGAAATTTACACTTTGGAAATTTTCCAACTAACTACATGATGTAACGCCGACACTGTAGTAAGTAATAGTAGGAGTATTATTATTTAGTACTCATATGTGTGGAGATGCAAACCAACGACATACAAAAAAAAACAGAGAGATACATAAAAAATACAACAAATACTCAATATTCCATTTCTTTTAAAAAATTTTGATGGAAATATCGTAAGTTCAAAATTGAGTAGAATTTATGAATAAAATAGTGACGTTCATCACAAATCATTAACATAAGCAAGATATATTAATTCACTCAGATTCACATAAAGTTCCAGGTAAGCATTAAAACACGTGATAACGGATAACTGTAATTCCACTACAATACCGTACGATTGTAATTTCATTGTGCTAAGTAGCATGTACTTGAGAATTTGTCGTGCTTGTTAAATGAAACAATTATCTGTCTTTCATCCAATGTACACTGCGCCCGTGTGTTGTCGGCTGCCTACATGTCAGACCAACCGTTTTCTGTTATCAATAAGTCACCACGGATACCTAGATAACATTTCTTCTGAGAGTGGTTTTACGAGGCTTGTTTATGTTTGTTTATACGAGCTGAGTAATAAACACATGAGGCAACATCTCTAACAATGTTTGTTAACAAGTTTCATGCTAACGCAAGGTGGCAACCCTCACTTCACTACTGAGATGAGATATCACCAGTCAGATAATATCACCAGTTACGTTTCTCGAGGTGAACAACCTGTATTACTAAACATTATTCACCGATTAGTCGCTTAGCCGGATGTGCTTTAATGAAATATAACTTAAAGTGTTTCAAAACCCGATAATTAGGGCGTTCAGCTCTACATATCCGTGATATATTTCCCTGGTATATTGTAGGTATACTGCAGTGTCGCCCTGTATATAGCTAGGTGCTAGAAGGAAGACTACTAGCAGGTGAAGTGCGGCAGTGTGGTCGGTGTTGAAGTATGACGTGGCGCCAGGAAACACTTCCTGTGCTCGCCGGAACACGTCACCTGACCTTGGCCGCCGTGACGTCACTCTCTAATATGTGCGTACTCTCCCTCGCCGCGTCAAGGTCTGAGCACAGTGCACACTTGCTAGCTTTTACTTATCTCGCTGTGGCGTACTTCGTGCTGGTCTAGCCTGGAGACAACAAACTTTACCTAAATATCTTACAAACCTAGCCTAGTTATTTAAAGGCGTGACTCCCAGGTCTAGCGTATTACCACGCCCACATACTGCGCACAGTTACAGTTGAACGGAACTAGGCAGAAGAGAACCAATCAACCCATCCACAGTTCACTGCAGCTCAATCAGCTCTGTCTCTCTTGCACACAATCACAGCCTGTCTAGGGACACTCCGTACATAGGTTGCGTCCATGTGTGTGTGAGGTACAAGGACGATGGAGTGCTAAGGGCGCCGCTGGTAAGTGTATGTGATGAGGTGATCCTCTGAGAGTAATCCACGCATCTAGCACAGACATCTTAAGAGGACGTGGTACATAATTCAACGCTAAAAGCATTAATCTATAACTGCAGGTTTCTTGAAGCCAATTTGCGAAAATTAAACAATAGCAACCCTATACAATAGTTTTAAACAAAATTGTTTCCTGTGCTACGAACTTCTGAGGCACAATCTCTGACGTCGGAACCTCGTGCATTTGATTGCGGCGCAAGAGATCACGCGTAACGAATTAGTAATTCTGGATAAATATTTACTCATATAGTTGGCAAATACCATTATCTAGGATTGTCATTGAGTATTTTATCCATATTGGCTTGGAAAAAAGCGTAAAAACAATTGATGCTTTCAGCGTTTACTTATCTACCACGCACTCTTAAGGCTGCGCGGCAGTTGCATCATGGGATTGTTTTATTTTTCGCTTTTTTAGAACTTCTGAGAAGAAAAATGAGAAATTTGTTATTATAGCGTGAATTCTATTTGTCTTCTGCTACAATACAAGTATCGCAGTTGAACTTCTAATATGTGTTTAGGCTGCAGTCAGTGCAACAACTATTTCATATTCTTAACTTAATTGCTGGACTGATGATAGCCGCCTATATACACGCACAACATACATAGAATCCATACTATAGTAGCAAAGTCCAGATATTTCTTCTCATATTTTCGCAAACGTAAAAAATAAAACAATCCAGTATTGTTACTGATGCCGCCCATCAAGTATATTATATTACAGACTCGAAGCGGTTATATTCTCCGTGGCGTGATGATAAACCTGCTGTGGTTCGCCATTGCGTCCTGTATAAATGGATGTGAAGAGACAGATATGGGCAGTATTTGGCAAGCCCGCCGCTGCACCTAGCAGTGGGTTTAAATAGTCAGCCATGTCAGTCAAACAAGTGTAAACCTGCTCTTGTCAGAGAGAGATCACGCTTCAACTCCCAAGAAGAGAGCGCTGGCTGACGTGAAGAACTAGCGAGGACCCATCCACAGACCCGTCAGCCCACATGCATCTCCCCACTGAGACCCGCCACTCAGTCGTCTCTTGGTTCGAGTCGAGGCACTACCCTCACCCAGGCTTTCACCACCTACTAGTCGACCAATCAAAGAGGAAGGGTCAGGTCCACTCAGCATGTGGCCGACCACTACCACTATGAATACAACCTAGACCAGGCACGGCAGAGAACCTCCAGTAGGACAGTCCGGTCTCTCGTAGTTCTTCCTAATTACCATGGCACTAATAACCCTTACCAGTCCAGAGGAGACCAGGACGCACAGGGAACGCTCGTCAGAGATACAAGATCCAGTGGCGCCACTAGGAGGCTGCAGGTTGACTTGGAAGAAACAGCCCATCAAGCTGAGGGATCACGGAAGCGTCAAACTAGTACGAATGGCTGGGGCCTTATGCTGCAGTTTTCAGTCATATGCGATTTGCCAGTCGAGTGGTATTTGGCGTACAATTTTTTATTGTTTTCGTATGCACGAACCATGCAAATATGGTCGTGTACGACTTGACCATTCGCAGCGTCTGGCGAGTGGTCAGAACCGAATGGCTTGGCTGTGTCGCATACGACTGAGATATGAGAATGACGGAGTAGGAGGAAGTATCATTCTTGTAATATTTAAGTAGGGTTATGTTTTGAAGAAATGCTAATTTTCTGCAAATTTGTCGTGTCAACATAGAGAAACAACTAGTGTTTAACGAATCTGGACGCACATTATCCGTGTTTAGTTCTGTGATTGTGATACCAAAATGAACAAATTGAACTCATTACCAATGAAAATATGCGGGAATTTGGGGTTGAAATTGACTGATCGGTGTTAAATGGCTTTGCAGCAAGACTACCTCATTCATACACGCTAAACCCCCAAATATCCAAGTAAAATGTCCAAATCACAGTTTCTAGCACATCTTTCATCATATAGACTTTACTAGAGAGGTCACTATACCTCGTGAAAACAATGTTTAAATGTTACGTCAAGGTTGCTATGGCAACACAATTATATGCAAATAAAATAATACTGACATCGCTGCCAGTCCATAAAGAAAAATAAAGCGCACAAAATTCGTGTGTATATATATATATATATATATATATATATATATATATATATATATATATACACTAGCTGTTCCTTTGCGGCTTCGCCCGCGTGTACTATAGAAAAGAGTAACTAAATTTTAATAACGTATTAATTGATGGTGTTACTATATTCTCTGTATATCTTTATAACAACAAATACAAACAGCTTTATCCAGTCCACTACGCTGAGGGTACTTTAATTGCAGAACATCTTTGTTTTTAGTTCATCTTTATTTCTTTTACAAAATAGCTACCCGGCCGCGGCTTTGCCCGCGTGAAATTATGTAATACAAACAGTAACTCTGGATAAAATAAGTGATGAAGGCATTTAACAGCTAGCGTACTCAATAACAGTGAACTATAAATTGTCTTAGCTCAGTGAAAAGAGCGCACGCAATATGCTCGTGTGATGTCATGTCATGTCCCATCGCAAAGACTTGCACAGGATACGAACCCGTAACCCCACCCCTCTCACACCACAAACTTTGCACAATACCCGAGTGAATACTTAAAGGCAGGCCGTAATAATGCTTTCATATGTACGGGCTACAGTTCAAAGAGGTTTTATTTATGGTGGGTTGGCAAAAAAAATACCCGCAACTTCACAGACTTAACTACAAATTATTCAAGACAGGCCATGAGAGTTATTTCGCGTGTACAGGCTATAGTCCAAAGAGGTTTAACTATAAGCTAAGAAATAAAAAGGAAACAAATTTTGAACTATTTCAGGTGTTACGAAAGATTATTCTTAAACACGTTTTATTTTTTATAGGCTTTCAAGGACGAATTTCCAAAAATCGTTATATATTACTTTTTAGGTATTTACTTATGTTTCATTATAAGACAAAAGCCACCTTGATATCTCTAACGGTTTAGGTGATACGACTGATTAATCAAAAACGGTTTTATTTTTTTACCAGCTTTCAAAAACGAATTTTGAAAAATCCTGAAATTCCTTTTTAGGTATTTGCGTAAGCTTCATTTTAAAGAAAAAATCACTTCGATATCTCAGGTGGTTTAAGAGGAAGAGAGGATTTAATGTAAACGAATTAAACGGCTTTTCACCTCCTTAATATAAACATTTCGAAAAATCCTGAAATTTGTTTCTAGACATTTGTATTTGCGACCTAACGAAGTGAATAAGACGACGATAGCCCGTCGGGTTCGACAAATATCAAAGATATACAAAAAATATATTTCACCCCGTTTCACCACCTTAATAGCCGAATTTCGAAATTTCCTTTCTTAGTGCGCGCCTACGCCACAAGGGGAAACTTCCCTTAAAATTTCACGTTTCTAGGTCCAGTGGTTTGGGCTGGGCGTTGATGATGAATGAATGGATGAGTCAGTCAGTCAGTGAGTGGGGCACTTCCTTATATATATATATATATATATATATATATATATATATATATATATATATATAAATATGTGTGTGTGTGTGTGTGTTATGTTGGTTTGTGTACGCTTAAAAAACTCAAAAAATTCTGCACCGATCGAGCTGAAATTTTAGCATAATATATAATCCGCATCAAGGATTGTTTTTATCTAATTTGCGACCGCGAAAAAAAAAAACGAGAAAAACACTCGCTGACAACCGCAATAATAATGGCGCAGTCACATGAGAAACAATATTCGTTCCCGATTACATTGTTCATTTACAAAAAAAATTTGCATCTGATTCTGATTATTATACAATCTGAATTAAATATTCACTTAAATCAAGGAACTTTTGTGTGATCGTGTCGTGATCGAACTGCGCCTTTCATCAAATCGTAAGTAGAGGTTATATTCTATATGAAAGATGGACAGTTTCCGAGCTGCAGCTACGAGAATCACGAGAGATAGGAGAATATAAGAGCTGTGAGAGCCATAAGAAGTTATAATCTCATTCCTTTCTTCTGTTCCAGTGAAAACCGAAATAATGCCTCGCAGAAAGTATTCTTTGTTTTGTTTCTCATTTCGTAACCATTCAATCACAATGTGCCACAGTGAAGCGTGGCAGGGTACAGCTATAGAGAAATAAAGATGAATTTAAAAAAATAAGTTCTGCAATTAAAGTACGCTTAGCGCAGTGGACTGGACAAATCTGTTTGTATTTGATGTTTTAAAGATAAACAGTGAATATAGTATAATACAGAATATAGTATCACCATCAATTAACACGTAACTAAAAGTTAGTTACTCTTTTCTATAGTACACGCGGGCGAAGCCGCAAAGGGACAGCTAGTGTGTGTGTGTGTGTGTGTATGTATGTATATATATGTATATATATACATATATATATATATATATATACATACATACATACATGAGCATGCATTTGAAGGCTTGATAAGTTAACCTCAAAACTTATGTATTAATACCTAATGAGTGTACACGAATTTTGTGCGCCTTATTTTTCTTTATGGACTGGCAGCGATGTCAGTATTATTTTATTTGCATATAATTGTGTTGCCATAGCAACCTTGACGTAACATTTAAACATTGTTTTCACGAGGTGCAGTGATTTCTCTAGCAAAGTCAACATGATGAAAGGTTACCAACTGTATTTGCATAAACGTTCGTTTTAACACAGTATGTACCATAGAGGCGACGACACAAACTTATGAAATGGAGAGCTGTGATTGGCCAGTAAAATGAGAGCAAGGTAACCACACCAACAGAATTACATTTCTTTTCTAAATCCCTCGTGCCGTACGACTAGACTGTACGGCATGCTGGGAACGAAATCGCATGCGACTAGTTTAACGTCCAGCATACCAAATCTCGCACACACCAACTCGCATACGATATCAACCACTCGACTGAAGTCTAATAGCCTGACAAGTCACACGAATTCCAGCATAAGGCCCCTGGGGGGAGGAGTGAAGAGACCAACGCAACACCCAGTTCTGAACGTCTGGAGGTTTCATTTGCATCTCTCCTGCCACGAATCGAAGCCGGGACCTTCAGCCTGCGAGCCAGGAGGTCTGAGGCAAGCGGTCGAACTAACAAACTATAGACAGTTTAAATGCGCAGTTATAGCGTGAAACAACTACGTACGTTGACATAGAGGGATGTACATGTATGTAGGTAGGTGTGGGTAGGTAATTGTCGGGCGAGGTGCAGGTATACTTAGTGCCGTTATGTTGGCAGCGGTATGGCCGGCATACCAACCACCTTGTATGTCACCACACGTGCCTGCACGTCGTGTCGTGTTGTCCATGTGCCCTGCCCACTCTGGCCCTCCTTGCTTCTCTAACTGCGCTGTCATACTCTCCACGTACTCACTATACTCCTCAATATGTACCTTCCTTCAACTTATAACATCTGTACTGTACTACATCAACTGACTACACGACGTTGGTAGTAGATGTTATCTCGTTGGCTCAGGCACGGTACAGATGAGGAATTCTCCAGGTGCTGATCGAAGCCCGGTGAAGCCGTGTTGGCAAAATGGTCAAACCATTCGCCTCCCACCAAGGCGATCCGGGTTCGATTCTCGGTGAGGTTAGTCCCCAGATTTTCGCACGTGGGTGTCGTGACGTTGATGGGCGGGTTTTCTCGGGGATCTCCCATATCCCCCGCCCCGTCATATTGGCGCTGCTCCGTGCTCACCGGCGCTAAAGACCTCGATGTTGAGCGCTGACAAAGCCCAGTATACATTATCTATACTTCAGTACAGAATTTCGTACCTTATTTAGAGAAGTAAGACTGCGACAGCGTGTACTGCAACTACGCTCTTTCAGCAGAATTTCGCTCTTAATTTGAGAAATAAACCCGGGCTATTGTTCATTGCAGTGTATGATAATGGATATGCATAATTCACTGTTTTAGCCACTGCGCACGCGAAGTACGCTAGCATGGTTGCCAATATTCTATGAATAGAAGGAAAATGCTTGTCTCCTACTGAACACACGATCGTCCGATTATTTTAACATAGATAATGCAACATAGTATAGGTCATTCGGAATAATGTAAGCTCTTAAGATTTATCCTTTAAAAACTAAGTAGCCGTTACTGCACATAAGTCAACATTAACAATAGTTACATTATTGTTTGTATGGTTGGTAGCGAATAATTGCATGTACTGTAGTTCCGTGTATTTTCTTATTTGAATACAGCATTAGTGAAAGAACATTAAATGCAATCGACCTCTCTATATTTACTATACTTTAAATTATTTATTTATTTTATTATTGACATACCTATTGACTGTCGAATTTGACTTAATCTGCGCCAGCACAAAGTAATGGAACCGGGCCGCAAGCGCTCGCACCGCAGACGTTGTTCAAAAATCCACCGACAGGTGGCATCAGAGTTAGGTTTTCGCCGCTTCTCTTGGAAGCGAGGTTGAGTCATTGAGTGTGTTTGTCCGTTGTGTAATAAATGTGTGTTCTGATAAATACATTCAAAAATATTAGAAAAGACTGTTTATTAATGTCATTGCTGAATGCTGTGAAGTCATTAGAAATCTGTAAATTGTTATGTTTTACGATCGCTAGCCAGTTTTACACATTAAGAAAATACGTTATTTATTGCTTCTGTTAAGTGCGTCGTCGTCGTTTATGGCAGTAAGCTGCTCATAACTAGAATTCTTGAAGTGCCTGTGTGGTGTGTGTTTTTAGTGGCGACTTTGAATTAAAAATTAATATATTACGCATGCATTTACGATATTCGTAACGGTAATATGTAGTGCATGCCGTATCAATTAGAGTCAGTGCAGAGAAACCAATAAGAAGTTTACTCGTAGGTATTTATAACTAAGATTACTATTGTGTATAGCATATATTCAGCACCCGTGCATTAATTGAGTACATATTGTAGATAACATTTATCAGAGCAGTGTAATGTAAGTGTAAACATTGTGCAAGATTATGTAAATAAAAGCACATGACAACGTTTTTGTTTACATGCTTCGTAAAGATATAAACTGGCAGAAAATAGACATTAATCAGGGTATTTTTGAGTGCTGACTTTATCCCGAATCACATATACCACTAATTTGGCAGTTACGTGCATGTCTTGTATGTTGAATTGTTTTCGGGAGTTAAATCTCAATCGAAGTTTATGAACAAAATTAAGTACAGAATTTAAGTAGAGAATTAAGGATAGTGTTTAGAGGACTTACGGAATAATACCAAGCACATTAGTCTGGAAGTCTGGAGGTATTACAGAAAAGCTCATAAATTTGCCAGAATTGTAATGTAATCTTGGTTCTGCAAGACGCGCTTTCAGTTAAGGTTAATTATTTTACAAGTTAGTAAGATTTATGTTAAAAGTTTGGCACATGGACAATTGTTGCCGTTTGTTGCGCTGATATTGGTAAGGGGTTAAATTGATCTATCACAGAGCTTTCTCGAATATGAAGTTACATGTAGTTGATAATTTAAAATCCACAATTGGTTTGTTTCTCACTTTATAATTTAAAAAGTGCCTTCTCGCTGTGCCCATCCAAGTTTAATTTAATTTTTCTATAGTTTCGTATGTCATTACAGCCGTTAACGACAGCAGAGCAAATAGCGGCAGACTTTCCTCTGTGCAATACTCTGCCATAAGAAAACACATTTACTTTCTGACCTTAGTCCAGTGTTTTGCCGCTGCACCGCTGTAGGATTGCTATTAATAGCAAATTGTTGTCGTGAACTTGCAGTCGTTATTTATATGTTGATTTTATTGTGAAGGAAAAGTAATTTTTTACCAAATGATTTCTGTCGATGCAGTGATAGAACATTAGTGCAGGAATAAAATGACCAAGCATGTTTACACTTCATATTTATTGTAAAAAATTCATAAAATCTAAATTATAAAATTAAACATTTACAAACTTATTTTACACCACTTTGAAAATATTTTAACGTCGTATAATATTTTTTTAGTTTAATGAATAAAACTTTTACGTAGGAAGTTCATTTAGTTATATTCGACTGTAGCCTATCAAATTTATGCCACGAAAACGTAGTCATAAATTATTTGATTTTTCAGTTGTAAATCATCCTTTGCCCTCACAATCTCTTTTAAACCTACTGTAATGAAATTTAGCATGATAAATATAGATTAATCTTACCAGACTACTTGAAAATATCATGTTTGATGAATATCGTGACATTGAAAACCGCTCTGTTTCCCGCCTCCTGGCAGGTCACAGTGTGTATGAGAGAAGGCTAGAGTGAAGGTTGGGCCAGTTGCTAGACTAGCGAGACATGCCTGTCGCTCTCCGGCCAGAAGAATGTTTGAGGTGAGGTGAGTGTGGAATAGCGACGGAATGAGAGACGCAGGGAAAACGGGAGTTCGCCGAGAAAACCCGCCGACCAACGGCAATGTTCATCATAGTTCCTACATGCGAAAAGTCCTGGCCCGGACTCACCGGGAATCGAACCCGGGCCGCCTAGGTGGGAGACGAGAGATATCATGACACCTCGACCCCGCGGTTCACTGAGATAGTCTAATCATTTTACTTAATATGTCTAAATAGGTATTATAAATGAGTGCCTTACATTATAATGTATTGTTTTTCATTTTTCATTTGTATGTAATATTATAATCATACCAGTTGTATTTTTATAATGTAGATAATTAATACACTCTTTTGAAAATTCATTCCGTGCCAAATTTAGATAAGAAAAAAACTAGAAAAACATAAATTGCCAATTTTGTAGTGATGTATAAACACGCGAGAAATTCATAAAATTATTTTTATTTGATAAGTAATAAATGCGGACAAACCAATCTCTCTATTTTATTTAAGGAAACATTGGCCTAACTATAACATCAGTGATACAAATATATGTATGTATATAAATATATATATATATATATATATATATATATATATATATATAATGAGTGTATATGTATGCGTGTGTCTCTGTTTGTGTATATGTATATCTATGTGTATGTTTTTGCTTCTTTTCCATCTTAAACAACTAACATATTTGATGTTCTCATTTTATGTGAATAGTAATTCTGTACTGTGAAGCAGTATTTAAACATTGCACACAAAATTAATATAGTTAATGTAAACTCTTGAGTTTAGTTGTATTCTTTCCAATATTCAGAAAAATATCAGAAGATAAATCGTACATGGTTGAGTATTTATTGTGGTTTATTTTTACCTGCGATATTAAATGCATTTGACAGTTAGATAAATTATTCTAATTTAGTGAAAACGTACAATTGTAGAAACTTTAAAGGAGATGTTAAATAAATTACTTCTTATACAAACAATAATAGTTATTAAGAAAGGTAATCGAAGCTTTTTTGTTGGAAAAAAATATTCATTGACTTCATATTATTCATTCACCCATACATACTAAATATGTGTTACACTAAATAATTTATTTGATACAATATATATTAAAATAATAACTAACGGAAGTTTTATTTCCGTTATTCGTAGAAGTTGCTGTTTGAAATTTATATTCAATTTCTTAAGCATTAACATTTTTAAAGGTGGTGTTTTTGCTATTTGGAATGAATCTGTTTGATATATAACTAAGTCCTGATAAATAACCTCCAAAGAAGCTCCTCGTCGACACACACCACACTCGAGTCACGCTCAAGACTCCCAGAGGACTCCGTTATTTCGCAGATCGGAGGCGTTTATATGGCCCATTTAGTGACGTCAATCGGCGGTGCCACATGGTGACCAGAGACCTAAAATACCTAACTCTTATGTACCGAGAGTTATGTAGAGGGCGTCATAAGGGAATCCCAGTGACGTTTCTCGGGAATATTGTAGTGCCCCTGGGAAAACTCTTGACATCATCATGGTCCAATCATCGAGCTGTCTACCTAGTATGATGCCACATGCCTCCAGCCAGGCCAACATGCAACAATACGTCCCTATTTTATGACGTTTCTAATTATTTCACATTTATTTGTCAATCTTGGGGATTGGACCCACAGGTGGATAGCAATTTTTACTACAAATTATGTAATAAATAATTGCTGTTTGTGGTGCTAAGTCATAAATAATCAACCTGTATACTATGTCAAACAATTCAGCACAGAGAATAAGTGCATTCCACTAATTTGTTTTAATATATTATTAACATTTGTATACTCTATGTATGCCTAATAAACATTTTAAATCTATTATTGTTCGAAAAGTCACATGAAATTACTAAAACTTTTATTGTATTTAGCAGCTTTTCTATTGCAATCATAGTTTCCTTGAAATCATTCATTGTTTATATCCAAAGGTGTAAAAGGTTTTTATTATTATAAAAAGGTATGTTTTTACTTTTTTTCTAAATTGCATACTTTAATATAAAAGCATTAATGATAATAATTAAGACGTATGCTTTATCACTTAGTTTTTTACCATCAATAATATATTTTAGACTGGCGCGAAAATTTTTGTTTGCATTAATTGTCTACAGTAAAGAAGAAATAAACGTTGTAAGTACAGTAAGTTCGCGTGTAGGTTCCACGTGTAGTTACAAATAAAAGTCACTTGCTGCAGCGCGACGCGTGATAAGTGCCTGTATCCGGCGCTGCATGTTTCCTGGTCTACTGTACGTGTATTGCCACATACGATGTGACGTTAGCAAGGTCACGTCGCTATCTATGTGTGCGGTGAGTCAGTGAGCGCTTGTAATCACTCACTTCCCTCCCAGCCAGCTGGCACGAGGCCGGCTTACCTGACTAGATATCGCAGCAGGCAGCAGCCTTATCAACACAAGCTAGGTCTTCCCTCACTAGGTCTACTCAACTTCAGCAACAACTGTGTTTATTACTAACTACTATGTTTATAATGGAGGAAATTACAAATTAGTTAAAGGAAGAACGTTACAAGATCTTCAAGCTGGTACTTCGCTGTGATAACAGGTAGAAGGAGGTCTGGAGTCATGTTGTTCTGCAACAACCTATACCTGGTCCCTCACTACGTGGACGTATAACAATGTTGCATTGCTACCTTCCTCTCCCCTATACAGAACATACTAAAATTCCACACGTGCCAACTGTTTGGTACAAATATTAATGTTGTTTCTGTGAGGACTAGTGACTATGTACTGTGGAAATGAGGCGTAACCTTTAGGTTATTTACACCTTGTTTGTCGCTGTACAAAAATACTTGGAGAATTGTACTCTACCCCTTCCAAAAAAAAAAAAAGAGTAATCAGTCTGCATTACGACTGTTGTTGCTATTACCGTGACACCGCCAGATGTTGCTACCTTCGGTGTTTTATAACTAAATATTGTTTTTTTTTCTAATGACGGTTACTAGGTGAAAATAATAATTCACTTGGACAATTTTGGTGCTTCTAAAATTTTCTCGAGGTTTTCCCCCCTTTTTCTACAAACTGTGGTTCAATGATACTCACATTTTTTTTTGTTTCTGTAATAAAGTGGCGACATTTAATTAAACATTTTTAAAATTAATCGTAATATTTATATAATAAACGTAAAGATACAACATTCACGTAATCTTTCATTAATGCCCATTATTTTTTTTGTATTAATTTAAGTTAAAACCGTTTTAAAATGCCGACTTGTAAGGGTCGGTACCTCCCTTACCAGTTGCTATACTACATTGTTCGTATGTAATGTTTTCTACTTAATTTTGTATAGAGAATCATCTCACGACATGTGTCCGATTATTTAATGCTTAATTTCACTAATTTTACTTTATTTCTTGTCAATTCAGCAACTCTGTAACATGACGAAAGAAGTTTACTACAAAATGTATATGTTTCACATAATTATTAAGCCAGATAGTTAATAAGTGTAGGATAAATATTTACTTATGTTTCTATGAACTTTAAGTAAAAAAAAAAACATATTATTTCACTGGTTTTCTACTGTTGTGGTTCGCTATTGTAGGTCTAAGAAATAAAAGAGAGACATAAAATTGTGGAAATGGAGGTGAAAGTTGGTAATTCAAATTTATTATATTTAATGTTATATATTTTGAAGTACAAAAATAAGTAACAGAATACCTAAATTAACATAAAAAATGTTGAGTAGATGAATTACCATCACTGTTTCACAAAATCACTGTTTCGTAATACTGTTAACAATTTTCTTGTAAGCACGACCGATCATTTACGTTTACTTAAAATTATACGTTAGTGAAAAAAATGTAGTTTTACTCTGGCTGATAGACGCTTCTAAATTAAGTGTTCTAATTCCTATGTAAGTACGTAATTCAGCACATCACATGAACATTTTTGTAACAATAATGTAAATAGAGTGTAAGCATAATTGTTTAGAGAATAAGTAAGAACAAAATATCATCAGCAGAAACAAAACCAGAAGACAGACAGGTATTATAACAATAACTGCTACGGAAGGTAGTTCGAAATTGATATTCTTGAATTCAGTGCACAGACTCGTAGAGGTAGTAGATGGGGAAATATATATATATATATATATATATATATATATATATATATATATATATATATATATATATATATATT